>JASDQU010028009.1:13981-28514 GCA_032191745.1 Picea mariana | reverse complement strand
GGGAAACCCAGGGACTGAGAGTGAATGTCAATCATTGGAAATATATGCGTCTCTACACTGATATATATGATATTTTATTTGTTGAATTTCCTTGTATGTTGCATGAATGGATAAAAAGGTAAATTGCTAGTAATTCTACTATGTGGCCTTTAGAACCAGTGGTTTGGGATCAATCCACGGTTGAAAGATTAAAAGTGTTATATAATAAGTGGACTTAGGTTATTGAATTATAGTTTTCTCGAGTAAAAGAAGGCTGCATTGTTGAGTTTTCTACATAATACTATAATTCTTTCAACAAGGTTGAAATAAAGTTTGCAGAAGGTCTGAGAAAGTGGATGCTGGAAGAGATTCCACTTTCGATAAAAATGGTGTTTGTGGAGAAAGGGATAATTCACATATAGCTCAATCAAATGGCTAATTAAACTCCCTTAGTGTGTGCATGTGAGGGGGGAGGTTGGAAAAAAAGGGGGAAATTCATAAATAAAATTGATATGTCGAGGAGGATCTAGAAATTGTTGAGATGAGGTGAGGAATGGAATGGACCCAAAGGAGAAGAGGAGAAAAAGAGTTGAGAGGTATGCAAGAATATTTGAGATAAGAAGAAAAGAGGATTAGAGAAGTGGAAAAAAATTATCTAGAGGCACACGACRAGGGGTYAGGCCCAAGATGAAGAGAARAGGGATTGCACCAGGTAGTAGTAYGGAAGAGTATGTTTTTCTAGAGTGAATCACAGATGAGGATAAACTTGCRAAGAGGCATGACATAAAGRATAGGTTTTCCAATGGAGATACTAGTATAGAGATACTAGGATAGGTTTTCCAAGGGCCTAGGTGATCAAGTCCACACCCCTTGGATATTTCAGAGTGCCACAATTGTTTGTGTAAAAGTGATCAAACAAGGGTCCTTCTTAAGTTACCAAAAGAAGGTACYGAAKTATTMTAGAGAACTGRMATTTTCATCTTCCCATAAGGGAAGAAGTCTCACCCAAAGCRCGAAYGAGACAAGAAAGAGAGGGAAGGGTAAGGATAACAATTAGACAGACCTCTAAGCTATCAAGATTCATATTAGTCTTTCTCAAGATAGATTAAACTTGTGACAATTCTAGACATCTCCTAGCTAAGAATAAAGAGAAAAGAGTTGCATCGCCATTCATAATGAAGCAATTGAATTATATCAGATGTAAAAGATAGTACATAGAAACATTTGATACATTCAAAATACCAAATACACAAGATATATCCAAAATGTGGGCCTCCAATTATATTAACATATCAAGTTCTTCTCATAACTTGATTCTCATACACCAATAGTCAGAGGATAGTCCTCATCAGATATGAGACAATGTTAGATTCTCTTGCTCCCTTACATCTATATTGATACATGACTCTGATACATTGATAGTTTGGTTATTACCCAGATCTCTAAAAATTAGCTATGCTAACAATATAGACCATTACAACAGTGACTCTCGTTAAAAAAATAATAACAACAACACTCTAGCTCAACAATAATCAACAATAATAATCCCATCCCAACACTCCAGCCTAACATCAACAACAACAACAACATTTTACAATCATATTTGTCTCATATATATAACTCAATCTTTAGGTTTGTTGGTTGAGAACCCGAGAGTTCTCTCTTCTTCTTGATCTTGTTGAAAACTCTTTCCTCAAAACTAATGTTGTGTTTTCCTTCCAACCGCTTTCTGTTTCTTTATTTAGTCTATTGTCCATCTCCTCAACAACTTGCACAATTTATGTTCTCCAAAATGTAGTTGCAATATGATGTGTACAGCTTCTAGATCAAAACGAAGGGCCCAACAAGCTATGACCATAATCCTTGACTTGTCCCAAGTCAAATCTTTGAATATTTCATGGCCTTTAGGTTGGATCATTGTTCTCTCTTTCCTTCTTGTTCCAAATTTCTTTCATTTCCAGCTTGGATTGGTTTTTCTTTATCTTCTTCAAATGAAGGGCCCAACTCAGGTATGAGATCTAGGGATCTCTTCCTGACTTATTGAAAGTTGTCCACTTTGGCCTGCCACTTTTTGGCAAGTAGTGAAGATTCAAAAACAAACTTCTGAGTGACGTCTGTGATGCAATCTTTTGGCTTGGATGCAACTAAAGAGTTCCATTCCAAGTCAGCTATGTCATCCACTTGATGCATCTATAGATATGTTCTTTTGACTATAGGTCAAAACTCTCGTATTTCCTTCTTGGCCACAGTTTGAGATTCATATAGTGGATTGAGGTCATTATCCTCTTGTTGGATTTTGTCAAATTTGTCTTGTTGTTCTAGAGGATCCAGGGTTTTGGTTGCTTCTTCTTTGAGCGAATGGATCTTCATGCACAAGTACTCTAATGTTTGGTTCCGACTTGAAATGATTCCCATCCAATCACTGATTTATTTGAATATTTTTGTTCATTCTGCAATCCTTTGATGCAAGTTTTCCCTTGTGTTGTTTCCTTCCAAAACATTTTTTTCCATTTGTTCTTTTAGCTTCCCTAGTTTAAGTTCATAATCTTATTGTATTGAAACTATGCTTCGACAATTTCTTCTCTTTCTAATAGTTCTAACTAGGATACCTAAATTAATTCGATCTTCTCCATAGGCTTGATTGTTGTGTTGGATTCTGGCAGCTAAGGCGCTGTCTTTTTGACCATTGTTCAAGCGTCTGTGATTTTTTCCTTTAATTTTTCTATCTTCTTCTTTGAATGAACCTTTGAGTATTCCTCCTGCATTCATTGTGATTACACAAGGAGTCCTTCTTGTTTCTATAATGTTGCTTCTCGTTCAAACTCCTAGATTGTATGCTCCACTTGGTCAGTTGAGGCTTTGATTATTCCTACTAGTTGCGTTGTTGGTAACTGAGTGAGTTTGTCTGATGAAGGAGAGACATCTAGGGGTACTCAAACTTGTAGTGGTAGTCTAATGTCCATCGAATGTCTGGATGGTGTCTTGTCCTCTTCTTCTCATGGGGTTGGAACTTGTAGTTGATGTGAAAGTATAGCCTTCAGAGTCGTTGGAAGTAGAGGGAAACCTTATGTCTTGGTGAGGCAAAGTTGCACCAGTTCCATGCATAGCTATGGGTTTTGGAATACTAGCTCTAGGTGTTATTTCAAATATGTTGTGCTCTGCCCCAATGCGGTTTGAGGTTCTTTTTGAACTTCTTGTGCTCCTTCCTCCATTTGTAGTGAAACTTCTATAGTTTTTCTTTTGTTGATGGGAGTCTCAACATTGGTTGTTAAGAGAGGACTCTGGGTTTCTGGGAATTGCGGTATGGGAGTGAGGGGTGGAATCTCTTATTTCTAACTCTCGGGTGGAATTTCCTTTTTCTAACTCACCGTTGAAGGCAGAGTGCCTCAAATAGGTACCAATGGAGTAGCATACTAGCTTGGGGCATCAATATGTTCTAATATGTTCTAAGGTGGGTCAGGGAGATCTAGCTGCATAGGCTCAGGTGAAGTGGGTTGGGATGAAATGGTTGTGTCTTGCAGTGGTGATGGGGCTTGTGGTAGCAATGGAGGTTTCTCAATGATGATGGTTGTGGAGGTAGTGGTTTCTGGCTCGGGATTATCTATGATGTTAATCATAGTCTGGGAAGCTCGAGTATCTTCTCTAGTAAGAGGTATAGTCGAGGAGATAGGGTGTGGATTAAAGATATTCACAGGAGAAATACATGTTCATGGTTTCCTGATTGAGGGATCCCCTATGAAAGCAGCGTCTAGGATGTCATTGGAATATTTTAATTATATCATGACTTGGTCTAGTAGCTGCCGAAACATAGGAAACATCCTCTTCTTGCGCTCCAAAGGTTCCACATCCTCTTATTCTTCTGAGTCCATCGGCATTTGGGCCTTTGGCTTCTGTGCTGTTGGAGAGGAGCTTGGCCCTACTCCTTCTTCCTGTCCCTTTTTCTTTAGAAGCAGTGTAGACAAGAGTCATGCAAAACCCTCTCTGATCTTGGGGTTTGCGCAACCTCCTGATCAAGGATCCTTCAAATTCAGAGTCGAATTGACTCTTAGGATCCTTTTGAGACCCCAATCCAATTTACACATGCCCCTTTTAGTTCCTTGTGTAGGTTCTACAAAAATCACGAGTGCTTTCCTCACCCTTTTTCCCTTTTAAAAAAAAATTATATGACAAGCGCTAGCTCCCCCTGCTAAGCCCCCTTCCCTCATACGACCTTGGGATGTGATATAGGGATTTAACCAAAAGGTGCTAAGATTTAAGGCTTTGGGACCCTTAGCACCTGAAACTTCTCCAAGCTCCCGAAGTGATATGCCTCTGAGTTCACGAGATTTGTCCATGTGTCCACCTCCATATCGACAGCTGGTATGGACTCTAGAGCTTCGGGTCTCTGGGAGTTCTCCACTCCTCCTTGGTGATGTTCCTCCCAAAAAAAGAACCTATGAAGGACATAATCTGTTGTCGTAGATCCATCCAGGAGAGATCCACACGTCCTATCTCCAGGTCTGAAGACCTTTTGATTCACATTTAAAACTTTTTTAATTATATCTGATCATATTTCTGTTGTTTTTTTAGTTTTTAATTCATGTCAATTTGGGGATTGATAAACATCTTTGATCAAATTCGAGGTTTATTAAATAATTTAATCTATAACTTTGTGATCATCTCTGACCCTTTAATAAATTTAAGCACTCCCTTAACAACAAGTGTCAGATAAACTTTAGAGTTGATTAAATATCTATACATGTGAATCGAGAGGCGTTTTCCTTATCTGGCTAGTCCTCTCGACCCATGCTCCCTGAATAAATGCACTTTGGAGATAATAAATTTGAGCCTTTAGGAGGAGAGTCTCTAAGCACTCGCCTTAAGCCTTTCTAATTTATAGTTGATCAGTTCTGCTTAATTAATAAATCCTCCCTTCTGGGAGATAGAAATCACCTCAAACTAAGGCACTAAGAGAAAGGTCTGATCTAGATAGGGTTTCAACCTCCAGTCCTTTAGAACACTTCGGGATTTGAGAACCTCACCTCGCCTCCTCTGGAATGATATAACACCCAAGAGTAGGATCAAATGATGCGTGTACCTATGAGATCTTACGATCATGATTTACTTCACTCCTACGAGACTTCGACGATCCCAAAACTTGTACACCCTCCAAGCTCTGAATGCATGGAGTTCTGAAGGTATTTAAGGGGTGTCATTCGTGAAACTTCCCTAGATATGACAGTTTTCATCTCTTTGTTGATCTCTAGCTAGATCTCCACTATCATGTCTTTAAACTCTTACCTTGAAGGGATTTTTTGTCTCTTTCCCTCCTGAGATTATTTCCATAGGTATATGAGACCTCTATATTCCCTCTATGCCCTCCTTTTAGCACTTTAAAAAAAATTCAGACTTAGAACTTTCTAATTCCTTCCTCCTTGATTCTTATGGTTGTTATCGCTCCTGATCTTGTTCCTCCTGGATTTTAAGACCTTTGGCGCACAACTTGCGGCCTTGGAACTCTTCCACTTGACTATTCTCCTCTAGGACAATGAATCTGAGAACAACTCAGATTGTGCACTCCTTGCATGGCTCTATGCTTCCTCTACGATAATTCTATCAAAGATTCAACGTTATCCCTCCTGAGCTCGATTTCTTTAAACCTCAAAGGGGCTTAGTCTTTTGGACTTTCCTCTTCAAGTCCAAATGACTTGGCTTTTGTCTACGATATTGAAAGAGATATTTCTCCTGATCTTTATCTCGCACGAACCTAAAGAGGTTCATGCCTCCTTTCGAGATAGAAAACTCTTGATGCCCTCCTGGAATTCCACGCTCGTCCTCTTAAGCTTATGAACTTGGAATAAATTCACCCCTACATGCACTCTACACTATCTTCACAATTTGAATTTGTAAGGGTCCTTGGTCTCCCTACGTCTTGTAGAGCCTCTATTCTCACTTTCACTATCTCTCCCATGTTTTGTAGTTTTGAGAACTTCCAAAGGGGTCTCATCCCTTTGACTCAATATAAATTTCGTGTGCCCTCCTAGCACTCCCTGCTCAATGCAGAACTTGCAGATATCTTACCCCAGAATATCCATCACCTCTAAGGCTCCTTCAACTGATCACCAAAGTGTTCAGTAACTTTGGGGTGTCTCCTCCGACACTCTTCTCAGAGAACTCAAAGTAGACTTCTCCTATGCACTCCTTGCACTAGCTCAAAATAGTCCTTTCTGATATTACAAAGTATTCAACAACTTTTTCTCTTATGTGCATTCTTTGCACAAACTTTCCTCATGAGTATTCAACAACTCTAGGGTTCCTTATAATATTAATATTTCTCTGGTGTGCCCACCCAACATGTTCTCTCCCTGAATTCAAAATAGAATTCAGATGCACACTCCTTCCACTGGATACATAGTTTCAATGCTCTGTTGTGTGCTCCTTGCACAAGCCCAAAAGAACCCAAAACAACTCAAACAAATTCACAGAAATACAAGGAATTCTATCTTACTACTGCAAATGAAACCTATTCATGCATCTACAACATATAAACACAAATAAAATACATTCAAGTACATTCATAAAACACCCATATAACACACAAAGAATCAAATGCAGGAATAAATGCTTGTTTGTATTAATATCTGAATGCTTATTTACAATATGTGCAGGTTGGACTGCAACAGAGTCTCAACTCTTTTCTCCTCTCCTCTCCTTGGATTAAAATGATTTTCCATAAAAATTCAATAGGCTTTTTTGGTTATAAATTACATTCATATCTACAAGAGGGAGCTCGATGAGCTTTCCCTCCAAAATACACTAGTGGTGTCCAATCACCATTTCAAAGCCTATCTACTGAGGCTAATTAAATTGAATGATCATGTACATTCTAAGATCTGAGGCATTTCTCAAGATCTATCCAACTCAAGCCTTAATAAAGGAAATTACATCCATTCTGTACAAAGACCAACTTGGCTTTACTCCATCTTTACAACATTTAATTACAATTAAATACATTGAATTTTCAAAATTCAAGGGAAAAATTGAGAGAGTTGGTGCCTTTCCCTTTCTTGAATGTGCATTGATGTGTTGGATTGTTGGCACATGCTGAGGTGGAAATATGCTCCTATATCATACTTCACTACTGGGAAAATCATGAGCTCCTTCTCATGAGCTCCTCTGCTATGTTGTTGAAATCCTCCTAGATCCCAAACTTCTCTTTGTAGTTGTCCACCTGCTCCTCTGTTATGTTGTTGTTGTTGTTGTCATGTTGCTACTGCATGCTCTCCTATATTCAACTTTCTCTTGCTGTTGACTACTTGTTTTGCTGACTCCAACATCAATTTTCTTATCTCCTATATCACCTCATCGAGTTGGTTCATGTGCTCGCTCTTCTTTTGCAGCCTATTCTGCCGCATCTCCTTCTCATCACACACCTCAATGGGAAGATAAATATGGTCTCCCATTCTATCTTCATTTCTTGTGGCATGATTTTCCCACTCCTCTATAGACTCCAACTCTTTAGCCTCATTACTGAGCTACTACTTAGCTAGCTCCTCTAACAGATTGACTTTTGTTAGCACCTCTATCTCTTCTTTTGATGACACAAGTCCAACTTCATCTAGTTGTCCCTATCAATGGAATTTATCATTTTTGTGCATGACTTCATCCTCTTGGAAGTCTTCCTCTATGGTTGGATGGCATAGCCAATCCTCCAACAATTTCAATTATTTCTCACATGGAGAGAACATCTGACTAGTATGCTCCTCTTTCTTCATCTCCTCTTGGGCAGATGTCAATTTCTGCACCATCTTCTCCTCCTCAATGGTCTTCATTGGTTTTCCTTTCTTTTCTGCAATCTCAACACATGCTCTGGCCTGAACTTGGTTTCTTGGTCGGAATATCTCGATTGCCCAAATGATCAGAATGGATTTATGATTCTCCCCTGTCATCACTCCTTGCTAAATTGAACTCACCTATGAGTTCCTGAGAATTTCAGATAGTCTCAATCTATCTCCCTTGCGCACCTAGAAATATGGGATTTCACTTCTTCCCTCCTAGTAGTCCATGAGATCTCTGCTCAAACTCGCTTCCTCCTCATCACTGAGGTTCTCTCCAAATTTTGACTTTCAAATGAAAACCCTCTCTTCCTCTGTTGCACTGAGGTTTTTAGCATGCGTCAACCACCTTCTTAACACTTTCCTTTGCCTCCTGGAAAAAAAAAATTGGACAGACCACCTCACTTTATTATTCAAGTGTCACTCATACCTCCAGCGTACATGTGTTTCTTACTGCATCTTTAGTGTCAGCCTCTCCAGTTCTTCTCTTGTCTCATTGATCTCTTTATCCATCTATGCTTTGTGCAACTAGTGGCGGTCTTCTCCTTGACCTCACCTCTGGCCTTCAGTACCGATATTCACCTTCTACCTCATAGAACGTGAATGGTTCTTCTGAATCAGCCACTTAGCTATATTTTTTCTATTATGCACCTGAGAGCACCCCCATATTTTCTCCTATAGCCCACCTGCCTATCATATGTCTTCTCCACACTTACAAAAATCTTGGCAAAGAATCACACTTTGTCTCTCCTAGCCTTTTCCTACTATCTGCAAGCAAAAGAAAGCTCTCATACCCACTTGATGGTATCATACTATCACCTTATTTTACACAGAGCACAATTTGAGGCTCTGATACCACTTGATGCAAACCCCCCTCTGCTCTCAGGGTCCACGCGACCTCCCAGTCAAGGCTCATTCAAATTTGGAGTCGGATCGACTTTTAGGCTCTTGTTGAGCCCCCAAACCAATTTACATAGGCCCCTTTTAGTTCCTTCTGCAGGTTCTACAAAACTTGCGAGCATTTTCTTGGCCCTTTTTCCCTTTTAAAAAAAAATTATATGACAGGTGCTATCTCCCCCTGCTAAGCCCCCTTCCCTCATACGACCTTGGTTTGTGATGTAGGGCTTAACCTAAAATACTTTAATATTTTGGTCTTCTGGACCCTTGGCACCCAACACTTCTCCAAGCTCCTGAAGTGCTATGCCTCCCAGTTCATGGGATTGGTCCACGTGTCCACGTCCAAATTGACAGCTGGTTTGGACTCTGAAACTTTGGGTCTCTAGGAGTCCTCCACTCCTCAATTTTATTCCTCCCGAACAATGAACCCATGAAGGACTTAATCTGTTGTCACATGTCCCTTGATCTGATGGTCAAGATAGGGTTCTGGTCTCCGGTCCTTTAGATGAATTCAGGCTTCGAGAACTTCACCTTGCCTCATCTGAAATGCTCTAACACCGAAGAGTAGGTTCACGTGATGCGTGTCCCTGCGATATTTGATGATCACAATTTACTTTGTTCCTCCAGGACTTCGAAAATCCCACACCTTGTACACCCTATAACCTCTGAATTCAAGGAGTGTCAAAGGTCTTTAAGGGGTATCCTTCATGTAGCTTCCCGATATATGACGGTTGTCATCTCTCTGTTGATCTCGAGCTAGATCTTCACCATCAGGTCTTCAAAATCTTACTGTAAAGAGATTTCTAGTCACTTTCACTCTTGAGCTTATTTCTAGAGGTATATGAGACGTTTGTCTTCCCTCTGTGTGATCCTTTTATCACTTTAAAACATGTTCAGACTTAGAACTTTCTAAGTCATTCCTCCTTGATTCTTATGGTTTCTATCTCTCATGAGATTGTTCATTCTAGATTTTAAAACCTTTGACGCAAACCTTGCGGCCTTGGAACTCTTCCACTCGACTATTCTCCTCTAGGAAAATGAGTCTAAGAAAAAATCGACCTAGGCACTCCTTGTGTGGCTCTGTGCTTCCTCTGCACTACTTATTTCAAAGATTCAATGTTATCCCTCCTAAGCTACAATGCTTTAAACCTCAAAGTGGTTCAGTCCTTTGAAATTTCCTCTGCAACTCCAAATGACTTGGTTTCTATCTACACTGTTGAAAGTGATGTTTCTCCTAAGATTTATCTTGCTCAAACCTAAACAGGTTCAAGCCTCCTTCCTAGATAGAAAAATCTTGATGCCCTCCTAGCATTCCACGCTCATCCTCATGAGCTTATGAACTTGGAATATGTTCACCCCTATGCACACTCTATGTTGGTCCTTTGTCTCCCTGCATCTTGAAGAACCTATCTGCTCACTTGCACTATCTCTCTTGAGTTATGCAGTTATTCAAACTTTCAAAAGGGTCTCATCCCTTTGACTCTGTATCAATTTCTTGTGCCCTCCTGACACTCCCTTCTCATTGCACACCTTGCATAGCTCTTAACTCAAAGTATTCAACACCTTTGATGCTTCTTCAACCAATCACCAGAGTGTTTAGTAACTCTGGGATGTCTCCTCTGACACTCTTCTCACAGAGATCGAAGAAGATTTCTCCTATGCACTCCTTACACTAGCTCAAAGCACTCATTGCTGAGCTTACAGAGTATTCACCAACTTTGTCTGTCATGTGAATTCTCTGCACATACTTTCCTCATGATTATTCAACAACTATGGGGTTCATTTAGAGATTAATATTCCTCTTGTGTGACTACCTGGCATGTTCTCTCCCTGAATTCAAAATAGAATTCAGATGCACACTTCTTGCGCTAGCTACATAGTTTCAACACTCTCTTGTGAACTGCTTGCACAAGCCCAAAAGAACCCAAAACAACTCAAACAAATTCATAGAAAGACAGAGAATTTTATCTTACTACTGCAAATGAAACCTATTCATGCATCTACAACATATAAACACACATAAAAACCATTCAAATACATTCATAAAACACCCATATAACACACACAGAATCAGATGCAGGAAAACCTTCCTGTTTGTATTAATATATGAATGATTAATTACAATATGTGCAGGCTGGACTGCAATAGAGTCTCATCTCTCTTCTCCTCTCCTCTCCTTGGCATACAATGATTTTCCATCAAACTTCAACAACCTTTTCTGGGCATAAATTACATTCATATCTATAAGAGGGAGCTTAATGAAATTTCCTTCCAAACTACACTAGTGGTGTCCAATTACCATTACAATGTCTATCTACTAACACTAATTACATTGAATGATCATTTACATTCTCAGATCTGAGGCACTAATCAAGATCTATCCAATTTGAGCCTTAATATAGGAAATCACATCTTGATTGTACAAAGGACAACTTGGCTTTACTCCATCCTTACAACATTTAATTACAATTAAATACATTGAATTTTTAAAATTCAAGGGGAAAATGAGAGGGCTGGCGCCTCTCCCTTTCTTGAATGTGTGTTGATGTGTTGGATTGTTGGCACATTCTAAGGTGGAAATATGCTCCTGCATCAAAGAGGTAGTTCATGCTAAACTTGTGTGGATTACGCTTGACCCTAGTCAATGACATGACTTCCTCATCAAATTCTTCCTCATCTAGGTAGAAGGGGAGCAACCTCGAGTGGAAGTCTTCGGGCTTCGCATGCCTCGGCCAGAAAAGGGTATTGTGGCCATTCGGGCCACAAGCTATTTTTAGGGTATTGAGGTTAAACAACTACTGTGGTATGCATTGTTAAAATCCATGTTCTCCTGATCTGGCCTTGCATTCCATGGAAAAAACATTTTTGCAAGGTGACCTTTGTCTATTGGTGCCAACCATCTTCCCATGGTTGGATTCCATTTACACATTGCAAAATATACTAGTAGGTATCCATATGTTAAATTTCCTCCTTTATCCTAAGCATCCTCACAATCGGCCATGAGTTCCTCTAGTAGGTAGTTGCACCAATTAAATACAACTCCATTTGCGCAGAAGTTGGATATATAAAGAGCATCTAAGGTGCATTCTCCCTTGTAGTAGGAATGCATGAACTTGCTCACAATTACATAGCAAGTTGTCCAGACTGCTTCTGGAATGATTGGGTTAATCTTCATTTTTTTCCCACCTCTTTATGTGTGGAAATTCTCGTACATGCTAACTTTTCCTTTCTTCTTCACATGCTTGCTCGGGCATTGAAATACTTTGGACACATTCTCACACTCAAGGGATAATCCAGTGATTTGGTGGATGTCAACCACATGAATTGGACATCTTTGGTTGAGCCATAAACTTATGTATTGCACTTGATTGATCAGAAACTTTGTGCACCACGTAACCTCGCCAGTGGTCCCGAAGACCAGTAGATACCTGAGGTGCATAATTGTGGAGTTGAATAGGCTGATGAACCATGGCCTTGAGACAAACTGCATGCCTCCTAGCATATCTAGGACCAAGTCCCAGAACACAGTAATGTTCATGTCATGTGGAAACAATACTTGGTCCATCAGATCAAGGTCCATAAGTTTCACCCGCTCTATCTTCCCCTTGACATCCTGAAAGATCTTGATCCTAGGATCATAAGACTCATCTTGGATTGCTTCTTTGGGAGATAAATTATGACGTATTGTCTCTCTCAACATGTTATATTTGAAATTTTGATAAGGTGGGTGATTTGGTGTCAGCTTCGTGACATGGGAGAGAAAATCTCTTAGGGTGTGCACATTTGCATAAAATTCAAAATCAGAGGGTAGCTAACAACAAACATTGATTATCACTCTATGCATTCATGGAGCCTTGTAACTGGATAAATGGAAATCTATGTAGGTGCACATAAAGACACTCATAATTAGGCCATAAATGCAATCTTAGGCTTAGGTGTCTGACGAGATGGATAACGGGGTAAGATATATCCAATGATCTTGGATTTTAATGAACAAACTGACAGGGATGTGGTCGAGCTGAGGGGCCTAAATTTTTAACGGTTGAAAATAATGATGGGGATATCGATGGCATATGTGGATATCATGCCTTTATGGCTTAATTGGAAGTTTTGACGGGCTATGGTGGCTACCATAAAGGGTATTACTAGACATGATGCATGTGGCACATGGGCTATAATCGAGTTCATATTCTCCCTCCCTCCGACCACAATGGGGGTCCCCTTCATATTTAATGAATTCATTTAATGTAATGGTGGCTCTTTTGATCCTATGCGGCTAAGTAAGAATTTCTCTGCAAAATCAACACTTAGACTGAAAAAAAAATGCATCGTGCGCAATCAATGCACACTCTGATGTTATTAACTGAATTAAATAAATTACATGAAATTAAAATCTAACTGTTGTACAATGCTCCTTTGGACTGGAGAAACTGTGATTTGGCTCAAGCATGAGAAATGTAGGATTTCAGGTGGGCACCATTCACAAATATTGGTCGAAGGATACCATCTAGTTTCACTAGCATGGCTGCACCAAAGTGTCAAATTTATACAACTATGAATGGACCCAACCATTGCATGTGCACCTTTCCTGGATGCTTCTAATATCGACTATTGTAGAGTAGTACCTTATCCCCTTGCACGAATATTTTGGACCTAATATTCATGTCATGCCAAGCTTTCTGTCTATCTTTCTCAACTGTCTAATGAAAATTTGCTAGAAATATTTCTTCCTCAAGTTCTTTCAATTATACAATCCTCTACACAACTGATTCATCACCAGTCATGTGTGTAGCCTAGGCTATATAGAGACTAGGGGTAATAAATTCTACGGGTACAACAACTAATTTTCCGTAAACCAACTGAAATGGATTATACCTGTGTATCTTCTTTGTGGTAGTCCTGTAAGCCCACAAGATTGTTGGAACTCTTTCATCCTAGTCTTCCTTGTTTGTGAAACATACTTTTATTAGTGCTCTTTCCAGAATTTTATTGAATACCTCCACTATACCATTAGCTTGTGGATGGTAGGGACTACTCTTATGGTGTTGTAAAAGAATTTTTGTTTTCAACATTATGATTGTACTACTGATAAAGTGACTACCTTGATCATTGGTCAAACTTCTAAGACTTCCAAACTGAGTGATAACGTTCTAGAAGATAAATCTAGCAGCTTTATCTATAGAATAGTCTTGAAATACCTATGCTTCATCCCATCTTGTGAGGTAATCAGTTGCAGTAATGATGTATATGGATTTTGAGTGCTTAGTCTAGGAGTTGATTGGTCTAATAAAATCAATGAACCACTTCTCAAATGCCCGAAGTTCTTTGACTGGTTGAAGGGGTAATTCATCTATGTGTGATGGCTTTCCTACTCTTTGGCAGGTGTCACCATTTTGTTGGAGTAACCATTTTGTTGGCGTAAAAGTGATCAGACTAGGGTCGTTATTTATATCAATGATATCATAGTTGTCGTATTCCCAATCAATCCCAGGTAACGCAGGGTAGGGATCCTTATATCCCATTATTTCAATTACCTCAAAATCAGTTGTGGTCTTAACTCCCGCAACATCTATTTCCACATTTTCCATCCTTCGTACTGGGAAAATGTAGTATTTATTTTCCATTCTCAATTGAATGGGGAATATACTAACTGAGGTTTTCCCAAGGATTCCCAAGTATTTTTGGGTAGTATGTTGACATATGATCCTAAATCTACCATAACACCTTTGATTTCAAAATCATTTAGCTGGGATTCTAACCTAATTTTTTTTCTTGTTTGTACCTTTCTTCTTTGTATTCTCTGGGTGTTATTCTCAGGGAGGTTGGTCCTTACTATTGCTTCT
>JASDQU010028007.1:7645-29204 GCA_032191745.1 Picea mariana | reverse complement strand
AGCTATGCAAGACTGGCCTCACCCAAAGACTCTTAAGAGCTTGCATGGATTTTTAGGCTTAACTGGGTATTATCGCAAGTTTGTTAAGAATTATGGGAAGATTGCAGCACCTCTCACTGCTCTCCTCAAAAAGAACTCTTTCACTTGGACTCCAGCCACTGCTCAATCTTTTCAAACCTTGAAGATGGCCATGTGCACCACTCCAGTCCTCACCCTTCCTGATTTCACAAAGACCTTTGTGTTGGAATGTGATGCCTCAGGGAAAGGAATTGGTGCTATCCTTATGCAAGAGGGTCGACCTTTGGCCTTTACCAGCAAGAAACTATCTGAAATAAATCTGGGAAAATCCATCTATGAAAAGGAAATGTTGGATATTCCACATGCCGTGGATCTATGGTGTCCTTATCTATTGGGGCAACGGTTCCAAATTAAGTCGGACCATCAAAGCCTCAAGTATTTTCTGGAACAACACATTTCCTCCCTAGAACAACAAAAGTGGGTGACTAAACTCTTTGGATATGATTATGAGATCATTTATAAGAAAGGGAAAGACAATGTGGTTGTGGATGCACTTTCCCGAAAATATGAAGATGAAGGTTCCATTTTTTCTCTTTCATTCATTGTACCAGATTGGCTCCAAGCTGTTCGCCAGGAATGGCTACAAGATCCCAAAAGTTCGCAGTTGTTCCAACAATTGTAGTCCAATGCTCCAGCTTCCCCAGGGTACTCTTGGCTCCATGAGGAACTTCGATACAAAGGCCATTTGTATTTAAGTAAACAATCAAATCTTAAATCCACGGTACTTTCTGAGCTTCATGTTACACCCACAACAGGGCACTCTGGGTTCATCAAAACCTATGAAAGGGTCAAATGTTCCTTTTTCTGGGATGGTATGAAATAGGACATTCGTAATTTTGTAGTTGAATGTGACATGTGTCAATGCAACAAGGGAGAAACAATCAAATCGCCGGGCACACTACAACCGCTCCCAATTCCACCTGCTATTTGGAAGGATATCTCTATGGATTTTATTACCAGTGTACCCAAATCGGGAAATAAATCCGTCATCATGGTGGTTGCTGATCGCATTTCCAAGTATGCTCATTTCTACTCCCTTCAACATCCATTTATAGCATCCATGGTGGCTCAAATTTTCATGGATCAGGTCTTCAAGCTTCATGGCATGCCACACTCTATTGTTTCTGATCGTGACCCAACTTTCACAAGCAATTTTTGGCAAGAACTGTTCAAGATACAAGGCACAAAATTGCATCTCAGCACAACTTATCATCCCCAGACTGATGGCCAAATGAAAGTTGTCAACAAGTGTTTAGAAACTTGCCTCGGAAAAGAAAAATCAGTGGGCTCAATGGTTACCCCTAACTGAATGGTGGTACAACACTTCATACCATACAACTACACGCATGACTCCTTTTGAAGCGGTATATGGACAGAAGCCACCTTCAGTTCTCTCATACTTTCCGAGTGCCTAGAAGGTCTAGGCAGTTGACCTAACACTTACAGCTCGAGAGGATATTCTCCGTACCCTCAAAGTGAATTTGGTCATGGCACAAAATAGCATGAAGAATCAATCAGATCAAGGTCGCTTTGAACATCAATTTGCAGAAGGGGATCAGGTGTTTCTTCGGCTGCAACCTTACAAGAAAACTTCCCTCACGGCCGAGCATTGTCAGAAGCTAGCGCCCAAATTTTATGGTCCTTATACCATACTCAAGCATGTGGGACAAGTCACCTATCAGTTAGCTTTGCCCAACCATTCGAAGCTACATCCTGTTTTTCATGTTTCATGCTTAAAGAAGGTGATTGGAGCTAAGTGCCAAATTCAAACCAACCTTCCAGAGTTAGTTGAAGAAGGATCCATTTGGCTACAACCAGAAGCAGTTTTGGACCAGCGTGAGCGTCACCTACGTCAGAGAACCATCAAGGAAGTGCTAGTCGAGTGGAAAGATACAACTCCAACAGACGCCACTTGGGAACCAACTACCATTCTGCAGCAATTTCCTCATCTCAAGCCTCGAGGACGAGGTTGTTTTTAAAGGGGTGGACATGTTAGGTTTCTAACCCGCACATAGATAGAACAATATATTCAGATGTAATAAAGGTCAATATTAATAACGCCTTTCAATAAAATAGAGTAAGGCGGATGTAAGAAGGCCTAATAGAAGCCTCCGCTTCTAGAAGGATCTTCCTCTAGATGCTTCTTTTTAGTATAAATAGGAGTCTAGGGTATGAGAACCCTAGCTTGGATATTATTGTAATAGAGCTATGCTCAACTGGAGGTTGCCCCCTCGAAGAGGCCCGTGAACATTGCTTTCATATTCAAAGTACTATTTTTGTTGTTATTCTTATATCATTTTAGTGTTATTGTGGTGAATGCTCTGGTTATATTGCTATTATTCTGCCATTACTAGCATTTTATTTCTATTCTACATACATTTTATATCTGATATATTACAATAAATATCAAAATTAACTAATGGATGGCTAAGATGACTAAGTTTGGTTCAACCAAAATAAAAGAAAATCAACATTTTAGTTATAATAAAGATACATAACTCTTCAACATTTTTTAATATGTGTACCTCTATCCTTCCACTTTGGAGGGTAAAAAGGGGCTATAAATAAAATAAGATTTTAATTTTTAAACTTATTTTTAAATTTAAAGTTTATTGGTGTAAACTTATAACTGATAACATATTGGTGCATGATTTGATTTGACTTCTGTGTGTCACAAGATAGATTAACCTTTTATTATAACATGTTGTTTTAGGTTACTTTTAATAATTTTTCCTTTGATTATTGAGCTCAATTCCAATAATCTTTTATTCAAAAATTCCATTTCACATATTTAAGTGAGCATTTTATGTATTTATTTTTTTATTTTTCTATATATATATTTTTAAGCATTTATTCAAATTCATCATTTCCAACATATATGTAAAGTTGAAATTTTATAGTTTTGTCTTTTTAGTAGTTATATTGGTTTCTTAGTATTGATTAACAAAAAAATATAAAAAACAATCATAATATTGTATTTGAAAGGTTGAAGGATTGAAAATATCGTCAAAAGCATTTTTATAATCATATAAACATAGCTGGTGAGTTCTAGAGGATTATGAGGGAAACACTCTTAACCCGTAAATTTACTTAGCAATTTGGCTTTGTTATTTGGGGTGAGTACCTTGGGATCTTTTTGAAGACATAAAGAATGGAACATTAAATCATTCAAAAATAAAATGGAGATCATGGATAGTGTCAATTGATCGATCTATTTTTGAGAAGAATGAAGGCATATTTCTTAAACATCATGAAGGAATCCAAAGATGTTGACGAAGACACATTTGTTTTTTAGCTATTATGCTACATATGAAAGATGATTTACTAGAAAAATGAGAAGCAATCCATCCTAAGATATAAGGATGATTTAATGGAAAATATATTTTTTTTAGTTTAAGGTGGTGTGTTGATGATATACATATGTGGAAGATGGAAAAATTTGAACTTACTCCACTTTGCATTGAAGGGCCCTATATTAAGTGGTCTATGTCATTGAAAGAGATTTTTATTAAAATGTGGATGAAGATGAAACATACAATTATTGGAAAATATAGAGATTGTTATATAATCACATACTTAAAAAAAATAAAAAAAATCTATAATTAAAATAACAAGAAGATGAAATTTTGGAAGATTACTTATGTTCCACAACATGACTATAATGCATCCCCAAAAAGGAAAAATAAAACAAAAAATCTATAATGTACAATAAATTAGATTTAACTATAAAGATATAGCAATAATAAACAAAGATACAACAAATATGTATTAACCAGTGATACATTACATCAATATTAACCAACAACATTACCATCAAATAGGGGACTAAATTCAAACAATAAAATTTATCAATTTACAATTAATATATAATTGCAAGTAGTGGGAATTAAAAAGCGCTAGAAGAAATACCTGGATGTGGCGGTTGAGATTGGACTTCTAGAGAAACAACATTGCAACAACTTCCTCAAAGTAGTACAAGCAGAATGGGAAAAAAAATGGTGGATAACTCTCTTCCCAGCCAACCCTTCAATCAATGATTGAGAGCTCTTGAGTCCTCAGTCACTAAGGTTGTACCAACTACCACATGATAGCTCCCTCAAGGCTAAGTTAAGGGGATCAAGCCCGAGAGTATAATAATATATTCCTAAGTCCTAAGTTATGCTTTTATGACAAAGTTCCCAAGTAATGGGATGAGTTCCCAAGCGGTGGGGAAGTGGTTATTTGAGTGCACTTGTCAAATAGAGAACATGCATGCTTAAAGATTGGGCTTAGTGAGGAAGTTGTCATTCATTCCATCATTCTTACAATTACTTGTGGGGTATGAGCTAAGGGGCTACTATGACCCTATTACCTTGTGAACACTGTGAATCCTAGGTGGATTTGGGTGTACAACTTTCCTTAGGTTTCCTTGGGGAAGGATGGAACCTTGGAGGGATAGTTGTTGGGATAGGTTTCCTTGGGTGTGAGGCCTAGAGGGTGCCTCGAGACTCCTGAGTGCTCTGAGACTTCCCGACCGACCTGTGTTGGAGTCCTAGAAGGGAAGTGGGACAACACGAGAGACTGCAGTGAAGAGAATGGGGGTACATTTCATTGGGTTGTGCAAGCTATGGGGAATGAGAGGTTGTAGGTTGAAACTACTATTAGAGTTGGTATCTTGGCCTAGCCATTGTTGTGCTGATTTTTAAACCTTAACTAGATTAGGTAGTCTTTTCCCTGGTGGAGTCATAGCCCCATCTCAGGGTTGACCTGCTATTGAGATTTCTAGAACAACAATGTCTATGGCTAGGAAGAACATCTGAGGTCTACATCTGGTTGACTATTTCATAAAAAAAGATAAGCGTTGTGTTATGCTTTTATTTGCTTCGTATTATGTGTATTTATATATATATGCTTAATTTATGTTGTTGTGCATGCTATATTGTGGTATAAATTATTCATTGTGTGGCATGTTGTTGTTGGGGCTGCATTTTGTTTCATAGGCATGGAACATTTTAGTTGGTATTAGAGTGGAGTATAAATATTATATAATCCTTCAAGAAGGATGGAATTCATTAGTTAATGGTAACATAGTTTTATTGAGTGAATTAAATGTAAAATTTGAAAATTTCCATATGTGACAGACTTGTGTTTTTAGCGACATATGTCCATAAGTGAGTCTGGGGTGTGTTACAATGTGGTATCAGAGCCATAGGTTCATCATTGAGTTTGCATGGGCCAAAATCTATGCTAAAGCAAAAATTTGTAGAGGAAAATTTTTCAAAGGAAGCCTACAAACTATTTGATAAAAGATTCCCGTGAGAAATTTGGGAAAGTTTCCTATAATTTGACGAAATTGAGCTTAGGGATTAAAATCCCTAATATTAACCTCTAATTGAGTGATTAAATTGGCCAATGTTATGAATTGCAGAGTGATCATGGAGAAATGGGTAAAACCCCCTCATTTCTGAGTGAAATCACGTGGAATTCATGCCTAGAATCATCGACATGTTAATTAGTTGGAGTTAATTGGGTGAGTTCAGGAAGAAATTCAGATAGGAGGTCTAGAATGGTAGAATCCCATGATTTATTTTCATAAAATAAAATAAAGGTAAGGGAGGGAAGAGGAATGAGAGAAGGAGGAAGTTGATGGAAGCTAATGAGGCAGGTCCAAGGTGGCCAAGAGGATGACATGGCATCACCTTAGGGTGTCATGTGGACCCAATATGCCACATCAACAACTACGTCAGCAAGGATGCCACATAGGCAAAAATTGTCGATAGTTTTAAAAGAATCATCTAGAGCCAAAGTCGTTTTTTGGCCATAATGAAAGAAGAATAACTCAGACGAAGATGAAATTTTCTAGGTTTTGTCTGCAATGTCAGGGGATACAAAAGTGTTTAAGAGGGCCCATGGCCAATTATGCACCATTTTTCCAGAAAATACAAAATAAAGGTTTTTGAAAAGAAGGGTCATGCTTAGTGGTAGGGGCACTATTACTGATAAAAAAGAAAACATGAAAATACTTAGTGAAGGGATTGGTCAGATTTTAAAAAGGTTGGAGTGGATATGCTAAAACAGGGAAAAATCTATTATTCTAAGACAATTTTGGTGGATTTTTGGAAATTTCAGAGGAAAAGGGACACCTGATGACAAATATGGAAAAAATTATTTACTTGATATTTCATGTACTCATTGAGCCAAATAACTTATCCTTAGTGGGAGGTTGGAGTGGAGATGCCAAAACAGGGAAAAATTCATCATTCCAAGCCAATTTTGGGGGATTTTTAAAAAAGGGACCCCAAATGACAAATCTGGAAACTTTTATTTACTTGACATTTCATGTACTCATCAAGATAACTAATGTTTCCTTGGTGATTTTTTTTCAGAAATACTCAAGTTGGGAGATAGCCAGTTTAGCTAAAAATTTCGAGTTTGGAAAAAGGGGTGAAAAAGGACAAAGTTGGCATTTCCAGATTGCTGCATATTTTGACTAGAGCATCAAATCGATAATATGGGAGTTATTTCAAACTCACTCTCATCATTATTATCAATGTCTCATACAAAAGTTTCCTTATTTCTTTCTATGTTTTCCTCTACAAGTGGAAGAAGTTAGTGTTTGAGCTTAATTTCACCAGGGAGAAAGGTGCACAAAAGGGGTCAATTGGAAATATTCAGATGGCTATAACTTTCTTCTCATAGCTCAGAATTGAAAAAGAAAGTAGACATTGGAAACATATTGAATATAAGTGTTAGGACCACACAATGTACCTTTTTGCCCATACTTTTTGCCACTATTACACTCTTGATCACCCACATTTAAACTCATACTATCACTTTATCTGATCATTCCAAAGGTATACAACGTCCCTTCTCATTACTATACGTTTAATCTGTTTTGCATAATATTTTACATCACTCTCGTACTTAACCATTGATTAGAAATGTATAAGTGCTGAAAAAATTCAAACTGCAGATTAGCATTTGAGGCCTGTTGCTGAAACAACAATTCACAGAAGTTGTTACACAGTCCAAGGTCGCAGATGCTGAAACACAGAGCTGTTACACAGTCCAGGGTTGCAGATGCTGAAACACAGAAGATCGATGATGCTGAGGAAGCTGTTACAAAGTTCATGGTCACGATGCTGAAACATAGAGGAAGCCGTTACACAACCCAGGACCAACGATGCTGAAACACAAAGGAAGCTGTTACACAGTCATCGGTCAACAACAACTCTACAACAGTTGCACCGTGAGCCAAGCACTAACCATCGCTCCTACATGAGAATACTGAAACAGTCAAAGAGCGCAAATCTCGTGGCTGAAACAGCCCGCGATTTGTGGTGATGAAACAACACCAGCAGCAACGAGAAAGAACTGTTACTCCAGCCATAACAACAACACCTCATTCAGCACTTGTAATAACATTCTGTTGCGCGAGACTAGGACATCCTACTCTGGTTTAGAAAGTCGATCTGACTAAGAATAGGACTCAGATATACATCTATAATTTTTGATCAATTGTATCGAAGGGATTCCCTCTTTAAATAAGAGGAAATCACCATTCGAAAGGATCCAAGTTTTATGTATTAAGAAAGCTTCAGAGAGGGGGACGTACTTGATTTTTCCAGATTGTAATATGATCCATTGATAGATGAATAAAAGACTATTTTGAGCATCCTTCTCTAGCCTTTTCGTCTCAGGGGAATCTTGTGAGAAGGGAGGGCCCACCTTCTTCACAAGATTCACCCGTTAGTTTTATAATGTGTTAGTGTAATTTCTGCTTATGCCTTGATTAACTTTTGTCTTGCTGAAACACTACTTTTAATGAATTATGCTTTGCTGAAACACTACTGAACTCTGTCTTGATTAAGAACTTTATTTTATTGAATGTTACATTATTTTCACGAAGTTCATAATCATTTTAATTAGTAATCTTGTGTGATGATTTTATGAGGTTTGCTAATCGGAGACTGGGTTAAGGGTCCCTGTTTAATGGAAGGGATTAGAAGGTCCTGTTCTCTATAGAATTAGTTAGCTTTCAGTTATTTTCACAAGTGTGCTAATCAGAGACTGGGTTAAGGGTCCCTGCTTAATGGAAGGGATTAGAAGGTCCTGTTCTCTGTAGAATTAGTTAGCTTTTCGTTATTTTCACAAGTGTGCTAATCAGAGACTGGGTTAAAGGTCCCTGCTTAATGGAAGGGATTAGAAGGTCCTATTCTCTATAGAATTAGTTAGCTTTCTGTTATTTTCACAAGTGTGTTAATTAGAGACTGGGTTAAAGGTCCCTGCTTAATGGAAGGGATTAGAAGGTCCCGTTCTCTGTAGAATTAGTTAGCTTTCAGTTATTTTCACAAGTGTGCTAATCAGAGACTGGGTTAAAGTTCCCTTCTTAATGGAAGGGATTAGAAGGTCCTGTTCTCTGTCGAAGTAGTTAGCTTTCAGTTATCTTCACAAGTGTGCTGATCAGAGACTGGTACTAAAGGTTCCTGCTTAATGGAAGGGATTAAGGGTCCTGTTCTCTGTTAGATAGAGTTAGCCTTCTATGCATTAATGTTTTCATGAAAGTGTGTTAATCAGAAACAAGGTGCTGGAGTTCCTGCTTGGGAATAGGGTCATGTTCTCTGGTTACAGAATAGTTGTTCTTCCCTGTTGCAGTTGTTATTTTAATGTAATCCAGGATTATTTATATTAATCTTTAAAGATCTGCAATAGGTAGGTAGCTTTCCTGTAATTCAAGTCAAAACTTCAGTTCATTCAAGGCAAGTGTGATTAATATAGTTTCCTTTACTACAACTCTAAGTTTCTTTTGGAATTGAGCATATATAGTGCATAGTTATCTTTGAAATAAACAGACTTCCTTGGGTTGACAATTTATGTAGCACTTGATTGTTTGAATTAATTAAGCAATTATAGTGACCAACAATAAGAATCTAAATATGCACTCAGAATTGTGAATTGAGCAATTAAATTCATAGGAAATCAAAAGTAAGATGGTTGTTGGACTTGACGAGTAGAAAAGCATGTATGATTTCCAAAATTGTAAAAATATTTTTTATCTAAAAAATTATGTTGCATGCACATTTTGCATAATTAAGGGTACAAATAGAACATAGTAAATTTAGAATGAGGACCAAATACATGGAAGATGCACCAAGAGATTACATCCATGAGGAGGAAGTTAAAGGGTTGTATGTCATCTTGGGTAATGCAGGGACCGAGTCAAATGGGTGTAGAGAAGGAAAATAAAAAAACATAGATTTAATGGAGATAATGATTTCCAAAATTGTAAAAATATTTTTTATCTAACAAATTTTGTTGCATGCACATTTTGCATAATTAAGGGTACAAATAGAACATTGTAAATTTAGAATAAGGACCAAAGACATGGAAGATGCACCAAGAGCTTACATCAATGAGGAGGAAGTTAAAGGGTTGTATGTCATCTTGGGTAATGCAAGGACTGAGTCAAATGGGTGCAGAGAAGGCAAATAAAAAAACATAGATTTAGTGGAGAGGATGAGAAGCCTACAAAAATATGTTTTGAGCTACATAGAAAACAATGCGAGAATTATAAAAGCTCGGGAGAAGCAGAACCACATCAACACTCAACTTTTACAAATCCTAAACATGTTGCAGAAGCAAATAAACAAAGAATAAGATGCAAGAAAGGCATAAGAACATGGATCTCATGCTAGGAGAGAGGAATCCAAAAGTGTTAGGCACTCTAGAAGTGCTAGTAGACATCATCACCATTCATCAAGGTGCTCATCTATAAGGGCACATGCAATTTCATATTAAGAAAGCAATCCAATATTTCCTTCTATCATACATCATAAAAGGAGGTATGGAGTTGATGGTTTACAAGGAGAGCTAAGGAATATCAAGCCTCCTACATTTCATAGTGATCATAAGAAAGATAAAGATGCATAAGCTTGGTTGATGGGAATGAGAAAATACTTCCAATTGCACTATTATTCATCAAATGTATAAGCTAGAGTGGGGGGAAATTTTAGGGGCTATATATCGCCCATGGGATAATTTTCCATGTTTTTTCCAAAAAAGAGTTTCACCAATTTCCATTTTTTCTAAAAGTGATTCGCCCAAATTTTATGGAAAATACATAAAATCCTTAGAAATTTGAATATTTTTACAAAAATATACATTTTATAGTTTGCATATTAAGGACAAGTAAGTTCTGCCAAGGTTTCTACATTCTGAGATAATTTTCCATCCTTAA
This sequence comes from Picea mariana, assembly GCA_032191745.1. NCBI lineage: Eukaryota > Viridiplantae > Streptophyta > Pinopsida > Pinales > Pinaceae > Picea > Picea mariana. Next base: position 18,910 of record JASDQU010028007.1, on the reverse strand, counting down.
AATTATCCCCGATCAAAGTTGCAATCTACCATCTTCAAGGAAACGTATCGATGTGGTGGGACCAACTCAAGCAAGTTCAGCACATTGATCATAAGAGTATCTCATGGAGGCAATTCAAAAATTATTTTCAAAAGAAATATTTGTTAGAACAATATTATGACAAGAAGATGAAAGAGTTCTTTGAACTCAAGCTTGGAAGCATGAAAATGGATGAATATCAGAGTAGGTTCCTTGAATTGTTGAGGTATGTTGGATACATAAAGGATGGGAAGGTTAAAATTTTATCCATGTAGTTGAAGAAGAGTTTTAAAAAAGGGTGCCAGATTTATGCAAATCATATGGAAGAGGAATCCATAGATAAAATTCATTGAAGATCATCTAGTTTTGAGACATTATGAGGATGTATTTATGGATATATTAGGGTTTCCACCAAAGAGAGACATCGATTTCTCCATTTATTTGGTGCTTGGAGCTTCCCCAGTTTCCAAAACTCCTTATAGGATGAGCATACGAGAGCTAAAGGAATTGCAGACGCAAATTGAATAAATTTTCAAGAAGGGGTATGTATGCCCAAGTGTCTCACCTCGGGGTGCCCCATTGCTCTTCGTGAAGAAGAAGGATGGAAACTTAGGGATGTGTATTGATTTTAGGAGACTGAACAAGGTTACCATAAAGAACAAATATCAATTACCAAGGATTGAAAATCTATTTGATCAACTGAAAGGTGCAAGGATATTTTTCAAGATTGAATTGAGGACAAGCTATCACCAAGTGATAATTGAAGAAGAAGATATCAACAAGACAACATTCATGACAAGATATGGGCATTATGAGTTTGTAGTGGTTTCATTTGGGTTGTCAAATGCACCAATTTTCTTTATGTGTCTAATGAATGGAGTATTCAAAGAGTATTGAGACAAGTTTGTATTAGTTTTCTTGGATGACATACTCATCTACTCCAAGACAGAGGAGGAGAATGAGAAACATTTAAGGATGGTGTTACAAGTATTGAGGGAGCATCTATTTTATGCCAAGCTGAGCAAGTGCTTATTTTATCATAGGAAAATTCATCATTTAGGACATATTATTTCAAAGGAAGGGATAATTGTTGATCCTAAGAAGATAAAATCCATTATAGGATGGCCAACACCAAAGAATATTACATAGGTCAAATCATTCATGGGACTTGCATGCTATTATAGAAGATTTATTGAAGTCTTTTTAAAGGTTGCGCATCCAATCACGTCCTTGCAAAAGAAAGGTGTAAAATTTGAATGGACTTTTGAATGTGAAGAAAGATTTCACCATTTGAAAGATTTGTTAACAAGTTCACTCATACTAAATATTTTTGATCCAATTGAAGACTTTGTAGTGTGCACAATGCATGAAAAGAAGGATTTGGTGGAGTCCTTACCCAAATGGACATGTTATTTTCTATGAATCCAGGAAGCTCAAAGAGCATGAATGGAACTATGCCACACATGAATTATAGTTGGTAGCTATTATACATGTATTAACAATGTGGAGACATCATCTCATGGGAAGAAAATTTGAATTGAGGACAAACCATGGTGATCTGAAATTGTTTTTTGGTAATATTTTTTTAAATAGCCAACATTGAATGCCAGATGAGTTAGATGCTTGGAATTCCTTAATGAAAATGACTTCGAAATAAAGCATATCAAAGGTAAGGAAAATAAATAGGTTGATGCACTCAATAGGAGAGTATATGAAATGAATGCTACATCCATTAACATGTATAGATATGATTTGAAAGACATAATTTTGGAAGCCACAAATTCAGATCAACATTATTTGCAAGTAAAAGAAGCATTACAACAAGGTAATTTTCAACAAAAATTTAAATATTATGAATCGAGAGAGGATGGAGTCCTGATGTACAAGGGAAAAGTATATGTGTCTAATTCTCAAGAGCTTGAAAATTTAGCGCTGAGATAAATGCATAACGTACCTTATGCTAGGCACCTAGGATATCATAAATCAATTGCAGTTGTAAAGGGCCAATACTTTTGGCCAATAATGAAGGAAGAGGTGGTTGATTATATAGCCAGATGTATAGAGTGTCAAAAGGTAAAGGTTGAGCATAGATATCTAGCTAGATTGCTACATCGACTATTTCCCATTTCTTAGAGGAAATGAGAAGTTGTTACAATTGATTTCATTACTAGACTGCCTATAACTATAAGGAAACATGAGTACATCATGGTAGTGGTAAATAAATTAACTAAGACTACCCATTTTATCCTAGTGAAGCTAACTCACAAGGAAGCTAACATTGCAAAGATTTACTGATGTCGGGGCATCTCTCCACATCAGCCAGCCAGCCAGCCAACCACGTCAGAGCACATGCATTCAAGGATGAAAGGGAGGCGCAGCCTCATTTAATATTTGTAATGAATGTAAATTAAATGCTTAGGCTGGTGAGCCATGGAATCCGTGCCTTTGAGAAGGCGTTAGGTAGATCAGCTTTAATGTTAGATCAGCTGATATCTAGATCCAGGTGCTGGACTAGACAACCATTTATTGTAATTGAATAGGGTAGGTTAACCTGGAGGGAAGCGCTCGATGAGCCCCTCAGGTAAAAGAGATTTTGAGATCTCATTTTGAGTAAGTCAAGTTGTTGTATATGAGCAGAGTTGAGGAGAGCCAGAGAGAGCTCAGGAACACCATTGTAAATTCAGGCATTGCCATTGTTAATACAAAGAGCAGTTTTTCCTGCAATTCTGTATGTTATGTGAATGTCTATGTGTGTTCCATTGTATGCTGTAGATGTATACTGTATGTTAGGCATTTGCAGGAGTGTGTTTGATTTCCAGAGTGAATGTCTTTGAGGCTTCACACCAGGAGGGTGTGACAAAACACTGCGGGTTCTGATAGCCGTGCACAGAGGATGCACTTCTGAACACTGCGGGTTCAGACAAAGGTGTGTTGAGGCACAAGAGGTGGAGTCAACAACTCAGGAGGAAGACCTCAAGGTTGCTGAATACCTTGGAGGCAAGGATGTGTGGGAGAAGACACAGTTGCAGACATAATCTCTTAGGAGTTCTGTAAAGGCTCTGCCAAGTGGGCATTAAGCACAGGCACAAGGTGCAGTTGAAGGAACTCTATTGTGAGTTCAGACAGTTCACAGAATCTCTGAAGAGTCTGGGAAGCTCTGCCAGGTGGGCATTGAGCCAGTGCAAGGAGTGCACAGGGGAAGACTTCTGTTGAGGAGTTCATAAAGAAGAGACAGAATCAGTGAAGATTCTAAGAGCTCTTCCAGGTGGGCATTGAGCAGGTGGATAGGTGCACAGGAGAAGAAGACATAACTGCTGAACGTTCTGTGGAAGAAAACACTCTGCCAAGTGGGCATTTGAGTCTGTGTGTAGATAGGCACAGGAGAAGAGAACTCTTTGAGTTCTGGAGGTGGAAGAAGAATCCACAGAGGGATCTTCATATAGGGTTGTTGAATACCCAGAAAGACCCAGCAAGGAGTTGCTAGAGCAGAAGGAAAAGCTCAGGAGAGACAGTGTGGTGTATGCGCAAAGACTCTATAGGAGGTAGGGATCAAATCTTCAGAGATTTGAAGAACAAGATCAAGAGGAGTTAGCGTTTTATACGCGCAGCGAGGCTCAAGGTAAAAGGAGCTCGTAGAGGGAAAAGAAGCACAGGCTGAGGCCTTTTGAATCTTTGGAATTTCTTCCAAGGGAAGGAAGAAAGCGCACAGAAGCTTAGGAGGAGCAACAACAGCTGTCAGATCGGCAGGTAGAGAGATATGGACCGTCGAAGAGTTTACGTCCAGGAGGAGCTCAAGAGGAGCCTACAGAAGAGGAGAGCGACATCTGTTGGATCTCACTCAGAAATCCCGTTAGCCATTGAATCGGGAGGAGTTGCGCAGAGTTTAGCCTCTAAAACAAGCGCAGAGAAGGAGAACAGATTTGAACCATCAGATCTGGAACAGGTACCCGACAACCATCAGATTGGACAAGAACTGCATGAGGTGTAGCCATCGAGATAACAGTCATTGGAAGATCGGATTCTTGAGGACAAGGAAATCGAGACATTCCAAGTCTCAAAATCCCGACAATATTAGAGCCACCCGTTAGCGGAGACACATGGCCAAGATCGAGCGAGAGTTGGGATATCGGCCATCGGGAAATCAGAGTTCCTGAGGTCGTAAGAATCAGGAGACTTCGAGTCTTGAAGTGTGAGAGTTGATATCAACCATCAGTCAGGGAGGACGTGTGGAAGCGATCGAGCACTACCAAAGAAGGTTTGACAAGAGGTCATTCATCGGAGGATCAGGAATCGGAGTTTCACGAGTCCTGTGAACATTGGTAGTTGGAGTCGCGATATCGCGAAACGCGATACTCCGATGGGAAAAGAATAGAGTGGGGCCACAGAGGAGTTGGTAAGGAGGATAGGTGGCATCCCATATCGGGCATCGAGATATCGGAGATCCCTGGAGCAAAGAGTTCGTGCACTTTGAAATTGTGAAACACAAAACCCCGATCAATGGGGAACAATTGTCAGTACATCGGGGCTGAGGAAGGCATCATAGTGGAAGCTAGTTGTCAGTTCAATGAAGAGTCGGGATTTGGAGAGTCGGGAATCCCGTGGGTGTATGTATTGTGGCATCACAAACCCCGAAACCCCGACAGAGGTGTATGACTACGGTCATATGGTGATGGTCATGTGGACCAGGGGTTGAGCCAGGAGGGCTAGTGCACAAAGGGCGCATCGGGTTTTTTCTGAATCTTGAAATCCCGACAGGAAGGAAAGGCTACAGTCTTATGAATTCTGGTCATATGGGCCAAGAACCTAGCAGGAGGGCTAGTGTGTGAAAAGGAGCGCATCGATGATCGGGGATTGGAGAGGTGAGAAACTTTCGACAATGGGCATATCAAAACCTCGAAGCCCGATAACAGTTTTCCTATGGGGGGAATTGTTCACGGTGAGTGTAGAAGGCCGTGAAGAGTGAAGAAGGACCTGTGGATCGGGTGTTTGACAGGGATTCCACTCCAGAGTCTAAAGATCTAATTCAGCTCGAATAAGGGGATTAGAATGATCCTGTGAGTAGGAGAGCGCAACAAGGTGGAGGGGTTGTGGTCGCGCGACTTCTCACTGCATCAAGTGGTATCAGAGCGGGATTCTGTTTGTATAGTGCAGACAGAAGAGGCGAGAGGAAGTTAGAGTTGCTGAGGACTCTGTAAGGACTTGTTTGCAGGTAGGCAGTAGTCCATAGACAGTCAGGGAGACTATAGGAGGATGAAGCTAGAACACTCAAGGATGCAGAGTGACAACAACAACAGGTTTGCTAGGAGAGCAAACAGAGACAACACCATGGTTACTGAAGACCATAGGCATGCTGGGAGGAAGAAGAGTAAAGCAGAAAAGCTCACAGAAATGGATAGATAAATGGATAAAGACCTCTATGAACTAAAGGCAGACATAGAGAGGCTCAAACTCCGGATGCAGCAGGATAGGAGGAGAAAACAAATGCGCGAATTGCCATGGAGGAGGCAAAAGAAAAATGGCCAGTTAAGGAGTTGATGGTCAGAGGACAACGCAGGCTGCTAAAGAAATGGTTGAGGTATGATGAAAAACTCAAGGCCACAGAGGAAAAGATGATTTATGACTGTGAGCCAGAGACTGGGAGAAGTCTCGATGATTTTGAAAATGAATTGGGATCGCCTGAAGATCTCAAACACTGCCAGGAGGGCAGAGAAGAAGAAATTCCAGATTTCCAAGAGGGCAATGAGTTGAGATCAGCTGAGGATCTCAAAGGCAATCATGAGGACAGTCAGGGAATTTCACATTTCCAGGAGGGCAATGAATTGAGATCACTGCGGGATCTCGAAGACTACCAGGAGGGCAGCGGAAGAATCCCATATTGCCAGGTGGGCAGGGATGAGCAGATGAGACTATCTGTGGGTCTCATAAACTCAGAAGTGAGTTGGAATCAGCCATAGGAGCTCACAGAGCAGGTGGACTTGGATCAGTAGGTGTAGCTGACAGAAGAGGAGGAAGATCAGAATGATATTCTGATGATTGGGGGAATTGGAGTATTCCTACCATGTGCCCAGGAGGAGGCAGAAACTTGTGTTGCAGATGGTGTAACAGCAGAACAGTCACAGCTAACGATGAATGTCAAAGAAGAATTGGAGTAGACTTTGGAAGATGCCCAAGCAGAAGAAGAAAGCGAGAATTCTGAGGAGTGTCTCAACATATTCAGCTAGGAAGCTAAAAGAGCTGTAGCATTGGAGCTAGAAGCAAAGGAAGCCAAGGAGCAGGCAGGAAGATTTACTACTCCATGGGAGATGGAGCTAGAGATGTTGGAGGATTGGATGAACAATCCAGGGCCAGCCAGAGAACTTACAGAAGTTGAGCTATCAGGGAAGTTGACTGAACAGAAAGTCAGTCAAAGGGAGAATGCAGAGCTGAAGTCTGCAGCAGAGTGGCAACTTGAGGCCACCGATGAAGATGAAGAAGATGGCATGGGAGATCATAGCGATTTACCCAATTGCAGAAAATTTTTGTAGCTGAGGAGACTGCATGAGCAAGACCAACCATTGGAGCAGTTGGATGTAGTGATCGAAGAGATCAGAAGGCTTATGTTGAGGTCAGCAGAGACTGCCAGCGAGGAGAGGCTGGGCAGAAAAGAAGCAGTAGTAGCAGTGCAACAGAAGCAGCAACAACAACAGGATGGAGCAGATGAAAAGCTCCAAAGACTTATTTGGGATCCAGGAGGATTTCCAACCGCTTAGAGGGGAAGCGCATGAGCAGGAGCTCATGATTTTGCATCTGAGGAGTTTGATGCAGGAGCATCTCTCCACATCAGCCAGCCAGCCAACCATCCAGTCAGCGCGCATGCATTCAAGGATGAAAGGGAGGCGCAACCTCATTTAATATTTATAATGAATGTAAATTAAATTCTTAGGCTGGTGAGCCATGGAAGCCATTCCTTTCAGCAAGAATTAGGTAGATCGACTGAGATCTAGATCCAGGTGCTAGACTAGACAACCATTTATTGTAATTGAATAGGGTAGGTGAACCTGGAGGGAAGCGCTCGATGAGCCCCTCAGGTAAAAGAGATTTTGAGATCTCATTTTGAGTAAGTCAAGTTGTTGTAGATGAGCAGAGTTGAGGAGAGCCAGAGAGAGCTCAGGAACACCATTGTAAATTCAGGCATTGCCATTGTTAATACAAAGAGCAGTTTTTCCTGCAATTTTGTATGTTATGTGAATGTCTGTGTGTGTTCCATTGTATGTTGTAGATGTATACTGTATGTTAGGCATTTGCAGGAGTGTGTTTGATTTCCAGGGTGAAGGTCTTTGAGGCTTCACACTAGGAGGGTGTGATAGAATGCTGCGGGTTCTGATAGCCGTGCACAGAGGATTCTTTTCTGAACATTGTGGGTTCAGACAAAGGCGTGCTGAGGCACAAGAGCTGGAGTCAACAAATCAGGAGGAAGACCTCAAGGTTGCTGAATACCTTGGAGGCAAGGCTGTGTGGGAGAAGACACAGTTGCAGACAGANGGGGAAGACTTCTGTTGAGGAGTTCAGAAAGAAGAGACAGAATCAGTGAAGATTCTGAGAACTCTGCCAGGTGGGCATTGAGCAGGTGCATAGGTGCATAGGAGAAGAAGACAGAATTGTTGAACGTTCTGTGGAAGAAAACACTCTGCCAAGTGGGCATTTGAGTCTGTGTGCAGATAAGCACAGGAGAAGAGAACTCTTTGAGTTCTGGAGGTGGAAGAAGAATCCATAGAGGGATCTTCATATAGGGTTGTTAAATACCCAGAAATACCCAGCAAGGAGTTGCTGGAGCAGAAGGAAAATCTCAGGAGAGAGAGTGTGGTGTATGCGCAAAGACTCTACAGGAGTTAGGGATCACATCTTCAGAGATCTGAAGAACAAGCTCAAGAGGAGTTAGCGTTTTATACGCGCAACGAGGCTCAAGGTAAAAGGAGCTCACAGAGGGAAAAGAAGCACAGGCTGAGGCCTTTTGAATCTTTGGAATTTCTTCCAAGGGAAGGAAGAAAGCGCGCAGAAGCTCAGGAGGAGCAGCAGTAGCCGTCAGATCGGCAGGTAGAGAGATCTGGATCGTCGAAGAGTTTACGTCCAGGAGGAGCTCAAGAGGAGCCTACAGAAGAGGAGAGTGACAACCATTGGATCTCACTCAGAAATCCTGTTAGCCGTTGGATCGTGAGGATTTGCGCAGAGTTTAGCCTCTAGAACAAGCGCATAGAAGGAGAACAGATTTGAACTGTCAGATCTAGAACAGGTGCCCGACAGCCGTTGGATTGGACAGGAACTGCACGAGGTGTAGCCATCGGGATAGTAGTCATCGGGAGATCAGATTCTCGAGGACAAGGAAATCGAGACATTCCAAGTCTCTAAATCCCGACAATATTAGAGCCGCCCGTTAGCGGAGACACGTGGCGGAGATCGAGCGAGAGTCGGGATATCGACCATCGGGAAATCGGAGTTCCTGAGGTCGTAAGAATCGGGACACTTCGAGTCTCGAAGCACGAGATTTGATCTCAACCGTCAGTCAGGGAGGACGTGTGGCAACGATCGAGCGCCACCAAGGAAGGTTTGACAGAAGGTCATTCATCGGAGGATCGAGAATCGGAGTTTCACGAGTCCCGTGAACATTGGCAGTTGGAGTCGCGATATCGCGAAACACGATACTCCGACAGGAAAAGAATAGAGTGCGGCCATAGAGGAGTTGGCGAGGAGGACAGGTGGCATCCCATATTGGGCATCAGGATATCGGAGATCCCGGGAGCAAAGAGTTCGTGCACTTTGAAATCGCGAAACGCGAAACCCCGATCAGTGGGGAACAACTGTCAGTACATCGGGGCTGAGGAAGGCATCATAGTGGAAGCCAGCTGTCAGTGCAACGAAGAGTCAGGATTTGGAGAGTCGGGAATCCTGTGGGTGTATGTATTGTGGCATCGCAAACCCCGAAACCCCGACAGAGGTGTATGACTGTGGTCATATGGTGATGGTCATGTGGACCAGGGGTTGAGCCAAGAGGGCTAGTGCACAAAGGGTGCATCGGGTTTTTTTTGAAGCTTGAAATCTCGACAGGAAGGCAAGGCTACGGTCTTATGAATTCTGGTCATATGGGCCAAGAACCTAGTAGGAGGGCTAGTGCGTGAAAAGGAGCGCATCGGTGATCGGGGATTGAAGAGGTGAGAAAATTTCGACAACGGGCATATCGAAACCTTGAAGCCTGATAACAGTTTTCCTGTGGGGGGAATTGTTCACGGTGAGTGTAGAAGGCCATGAAGGGTGAAGAAGGACCTGTGATTCCACTCCGGAATCTAAAAAGCTAATTTGGCTCGAATAAGGGGATTAGAACGATCCTGTGAGAAGGAGAGCGCGACAAGGTGGAGGGGGTGTGGTCGCGCGAATTCTCACTACATCATTTACATGAGATAAATTATCAGGCTACATAGTGTGCCCAAGGAAATTGTTTCTGACAAACATCCCATGTTCACATCAAATTTATGGAAAGGATTACTTAAAGGATTTGGGACAAATTTAAATTTTAGCATAACATATCACCCATAGTCAAATGTGAAAATAGAGAGGGTCAATCAAGTGATTGAGGATATGTTAAAGATGTATGTGATGGATAAACCATCAAAATGTGAAGATTATCTGCATTTATTTGAATTTGTTTATAATAACATACATCATGTATCTTTGAATATGAGTCCATTTGAAGCATTGTATGGCAGAAAGTGTAACATGCCAGTGAGTTGGGACAACCCATCAGACAGAGTAGTTATTGAGCCATAATTGCTCAGGGAAATGTAAGAGCAGATGGTGAAAATAATATAGAATTTAAAGGCTACACAAGGCATGCATAAAATTTATGTGGATAAGGGAAGGATACACAGAGAATTCAGAGTGGGAGAGCATGAATTCTTGAAAATGAAGGCTAAGAAGAGTTCACTAAGGTTGGGAAGCTACCCAAAACTAGAATCAAGATGTTGTGGACCATTTGAAATCTTATGGAGTATTGGTTTCGTTGCATACATTCTTGCACTACCTGCATCCATGTGCATACATGATGTGTTTCACGTGTCTTTTCTTAAGAATTATGTTCATGATGCTAACCATGTAATTGATTGGACTATGATCTAGGTGGAGCACGAGGGAGAATTCCGGGTCTAGTCAGTGTACATATTGGATAGGAAGGTGAAGGTGCTATGGAATCAAGCCATACGATTGGTAAAGGTCCAATGGAATAGCTATGGTCTTGAAGATACTACATGGGAGAATGAGGATGCCATGCGAGAAGAGTACCCACAAAGTTTTGAAAAAAATTATTATATGTGTATATAATGCACTAAGGATAATGCATAAATAAAGGGGAGGGGAATGTAATACCTCAGGTTGACCGTAGGTTCTAAATGTACATAAGTTTTTATAGGCTGCTAAGATAGGATGTTTTGGGCCAAAATGTCTATGTATATATATTTTGGGCCAAAGTGTATGTGTGATATTAGGCCAGAGAGCCTGTATGCTAAAAGGTTGGTGAGATTGGAATTGTAAATTGTAATCACACTCAGATATATTAATAAAATACATCACTGGTGCAGGCCAAGTTAGAAAGAGAGTATGGGGGGATAAGGGCTTAAGGAAAGGGGATAAGTCAAGGGGGCTTAAGCCCATGAATATAATAATATATTCCTAAGTCCTAAGCTATGATTTTATGCTAAAGTTCCCAAGTAATGGGGTGAGTTCCCAAGTGGTGGGGAAGTGGTTATTTAAGTGCCACTTGTCAAATAGAGAAAATGCATATTTAAATATTGGGCTTAATGCGAAATCCATCATTATTATAATTTCTTATGGGGTGTGAGATGAGGAGCTATTGTGACCTTGTTACCTTATGAACCCTATGGATCCTAGGTAGAATTGGGTGTACAATTCTCCTTGGGTTGTCTTGGGGAAGGTTGGAGCCCTAGAGGGAGAATTGTTGGGAATAGATTTCCATGGGTGTGAGTGTTATAAAACAAAATGCCACACCTATGCATGTGTGCCATGGCCTAACCCTTTCCCAAAACTTTCTAAACATTTTCCCAAGTTGCATCTTCAAAAGAATTTAAAAAACATGCCTTATGAACATATCTGCGGGTTGCCCTAGTGAAAAGCACAGACATCCATGACTCTCAAGCTTGCAACCTGTGGATGCCCTGAAAAATCATAAAAATAAAATAATCTCTTGTTTTTGGGTATGTTTTT
>JASDQU010028006.1:29383-50063 GCA_032191745.1 Picea mariana | reverse complement strand
CACTCCATCCTAAAAATTTCTTAGTTCTCTCTCTTAGTGATGGTACCTTCAAGATTTCAATCAATGGGACACTTACATGACCTTTTGTGAAGTAAGACTCAATGTCGATATTTATATCATCACATGCACTTGACGTTGAGAATCCCCCACTACTTGTTGGATGCATTGGTTGTTTATCTCTTTAGGAAAATTGAGGTTGTTGTTGAGGTACACTTGTTTGTCGTTTGGGAGTGCTAGGTCCTTTTTGAATGGGTTTACCCTTTCATTAGAAATTTATCCATCCCTTTTCTTGAAGTTTCTTCCTTATCTCTTCTTGAGATGGTTTTGGGGAAAAGGTTTTAGCAATGGTGGTGACATAAAGACTCATTTCCTTGAGTTGTTTCATTCACTTATCAGACACATTAGATATAATAATATTTATAGTGTCTACCCATTCATATACATAATTGTTGGTATCAACCCCACTTGGTTCTTTCGTATTATCCTCACTTGCTTGAAAAAAACCTTTGCAATGAGACAAGTTTCTTTATTATGAGGTTGTTCACAAGGATTGCACCAAGGTAAAGATTCATCGTCCACTAAGTTGATGTTGTTTTTAAGTAAAAATAGAAATCTTTGGTTTTGACTAGATCTCATTCCTTGTAGAGGTCTAACATATCCCATCCACAACTTCCCCAAGTGGATATATGTTCTATTTGGATTACCTCTCCAAATGCACAAGTCTATTTTGAACAGATGTGTTGTTCTGGGGAAAATTAGCCTCCATTTGTTTTATATCCTTAGTCAAAGTTGTCATAGGGTCAACAACTGGATCAACAATATTGATTGTCCTTGGTTTCGTTTCAACTCTATATGTGAATTCTTGAGTACTAAAAGGTTCTATCTTAGAAGATGTCATGTTATCCTTAATTCTACTAGCCCATTCTTGAGTTTGTTTCAAGGTAATTGGAAATTTATCTGTCAACATGAAACCAAACAATCCATCAAAGGAGTTAGTGTACTGAAGAATGATGGAATTATCCCTTGGTTTGATGTTATCAAGAATTCACTCTACCAATTTTATAAATCTATCATCGAATTCCCTAACTGTTTCATTATCATTCTTCTTCATTTCATGAAGTTTAGTCAACATCAACCTACCATACTTTCTTATATCCCATCTCTTTATAAAGGCATCATGGAAGCCTTGCCATTTTTTTTATAATACCATCAAGTAAATTCCTATACCAATATTTTTCATCTTCCTCTAAAGATATGGAAAACAGTTTCATGACCACATCTTCATGCTCATTTGGAATGTAATGTTCACCATGGGCTTCATAGAAACTTGTTATATTTGATGTAATGACAATATTTCCTGAAAACTTAGGGAGGAATTTTTCATACTTTTTAGGCATTCTATGTGGGGATCCTTGAATCCTATTCATATCCAAAGATTTAAATGAATTTCTAACCCATGGTTGATTGGCCATCATGAAAAGGGCTCTAATATCCTCAGGGATTTCAAGGTTGTGATCTAAAGAAGATTTATAAATCCTCTTGAACCTCCTTCTAAAGACTACTTTTTGTTTTGAGTACCTATGAAAAAGTGGTTGGTTAAAACCCCTTGTAGAGTATTCACCACCCTTGTTTCCTTCTCGTGGAGTTGTCAGATGAGTGAATTGATCAATTTGTTGAGGTTCTACTCATCAAAGTTTTTGAAGCTTATATTTGTAATAACCAGGGAATGGACTTTGTCCCTAGAAACGACACCAAAATGTTACCAATCAAACTCTCAGTTTATGAAAAAAACCAAACCATAAGTGTGAAATCCTAAAGGAAACTTAGGCTAGCCACCACTATCACCTAAATGGAATATTTTTTTCTCTTTAGACTAAGAGGTTCCTAGTCTAGGGGGAATTCCCTATGAATTAACCAAATCCAATTATCTCCTAAAGGGGGCCTTCCAAGAACCAATCTAGGAAGATGAGAGCCCAGGAAAGGATAGCAAAGATTTGAGAGATAGTTAGGTTACCTTCACACAAAAATCACCTAAGGTGCAATTAACCTCGTGAAGACGGGCGCCCTTTAAAGGAGCTAAAACAAAGATTATGCATATGCCTTATATACCACAAGTATTTCCCACTTGCATTTGACACCTATGCGATGCCATAGAAAAATTAATATGTTGACCACTTCATAATAGACAGTCGGGGAGAATAGTCATGGGTCAAGACTATGCATATGGACATGAAATATAGGATTAAGTCCTAATCCCGAAGCTTTAGATAAATTGATGTCACCCCAAGGACTTGCAACTTAATCCAAAACCTTTGTACATGATATAGTCCCATCAAACAAATGAAGAGGAGAAATCTACCCCACTTGCTCAGGTTGACCTTGTGTTGAACGCATATGTTAGATGCACTTTCCTAGAAAGCACTCCTTGCTACTAATAGATTTGCTTGATATGATTGATTATCAATGGTGAACATTTGGACTTTTTGAATTCAATTAATTTACAAATCACTCAAGTGTGATGCTCGAATTGAATGTGATCTGTTTAATATTAAGTTTAACTCAATATTACACCATAAATTTGTTGCAATGAGATAACCATGTCCAAATGAAATAAATTGCTCAAGAATCATGTGCCAATGAATAATGAACATATAAAGATTAAGATTCTAAATGTGTCTTATTACCATATGTAAATAAAACCATAAGATTAAACATGCTAATGAATTTTGTAGATGAAGGCAAGTTATGCCAATATGTTTATTTAAATTGTCAAAGTGAAATCATAAAGCATTAAACATTTAGCAAAGTATTCCATCGCCATTAAATAGCAAGCGTGAGATCAAAGTAAATGACATGTTTTATGTTTAAGAAATTCTTGAAAGGTAATCAACATACCCAAAGTATCCAACAAATGATTAGAAAGTTATAAGTTATTAAAGACCATGCATTCAAGAATTATGAAAATTGTTTCAAGAGACAAAGTATTGGATTTCCCAAAGAGTGTATGATTATGAGTTATGTTTAAATTCACCACCAACTAATATCATTAACCATGAAACAATGAGTTATCCAAAATCAAAAGTATGCCAATTAACCATGCTAATTTCATAATTTAGAGTTATGTTTAAATTCACCACCAACTAATATCATTAACCATGAAACAATGAGTTATCCAAAATTTAAAGTATGTCAATTAACTATGATAATTTCATAATTATTCTAAATTAATTTACTCATAAATCAACACCTTAACGAAATGATTATGAATTGATTTTAGAAACCATGACTAGATCGTCAAGTGCTGAATTTTGAGATTAAACCTTTAAGTGCATGAAATTAACTATCTGGAGTGAAATTGTGAAATTTTCTTAGCGAAATAAAAGGAAAGAAATCAAAGTTGTCCTTAAATACAAATTTATTGCATGAAATCCACTTGTAAAGGTTATGAAAATGCTAGAAAGGTTATGAAAATGCTCAAATTTCCACAAAACGATCTGCTAGAAAGGTTCTGATTTTAGGCAAACTTAATAGAAACTTGTAATCATCAACACATCAATTTTTCTTAAGTGAAATTTTTGGATATGTTAGGAATAATTTAGAAAGCAAAGAAACGTCTAGATCCAAACATTTAGGTGTAACGACCAGAAAATGTGAGCCAATAAACTATAAATTTTCCATCAAAGTGCTAAAATGTAAACTATAAATTTTCCATCAAAGTGCTAAAATGTTTGTTAGATATGTCCTACTAACTTAATGAAACTACCGGATCTAAAATCTCTCTCTAAAGAAATAATATTAGCAAATAGAAAAGGGTTACTCTAAGCAAATTATCAACGATTAAACCAAATAAAGCATAATTTTTCCCTATTATCCCCTCACACCTAGGGGTAATTAGAGGAGAGTTTTTCTCTGTGATAAACATTACATACATCAGTTCCAATGATGACATTTTGTATTCTCCATATACAATTTCTTATAGATTCCTTCCCTTTTATGCTCATCTCACTCACATTAGATGATACGGTGCATGACACACATGAGGTACCATGTTCTGACACTTCATACTGAGTGATAATGTTCAATGTTTTAGGCATGAAAATAGTGATCAGGGATCGAATTGGATTATAGATCATGATGCTTTGAATTTATACGTGTTTTCTTGTTTCACCTTGGTGGTCATCATCATCTCCTAGTCAAGTGTTGTCACTCTTGGGAAAAGTTGTACTATTGGGGGCCTTGATAGGGGTAACGTGTCCATATCATAATCCATATGTAACACACTCCATCTCTCCCATATATGTTTTCATTTCTTTTGGGTTAGTTGTCATATGTCACCCATAAAGGTGTGTGCCTTATAATCCCATGAGAAGAAGGAGCTAGAATGCTCGAGGTTGATGTAATTTGGTATACATAAATAAAATAATAATAATAATAATGTCAAAAGAGAAAATGTTATAACTCAAAATGCAACGAAAAAAAAAAAAAGGCAAAGTGAAAAAACCAAGAAAGAATTATGCATGAGATCTACCCCTTCGATAAAAGGTCATCGCTGCAAGTCCTATGCAATGAATGCATATCTAACAAAATGACTTAGCAAATGAAAATCAAAAGCCAAAAAATGTTAAATGAATAAATAAAAATGCAAATAGGGGTTTGGAAATATTTGTTGTTAAGGAAAGGGTAATTCATTACCTTAGCACTCCCTCATACAAATGTGCTCATGAGAATGACTATCATACATAACTTTTCATGACCATGCCACCACCCATGACGTAAACCCCAAACCATACCATATGTTATTAAACATACTCCTTGATGGATGCCTTGGGATATACTCCTTATCCTAGGCATTGGTACACCTAATAGGGGTTAATAATAATATTCCCAAACCTAAACTTGAAAAATTGTATAACTTTATGAGCTGGTGTGAATTTTGAAGAGGATACTTAATGTGATCTATCTAGTGGCTTTTACATTGACATGAATCACTTTATATGTTTTGTTTTACTTGTGCACATGCCTCTGAGTTTGATGGATACATTGGACTTCATGAGCCCCTCCTTAGATGATGGATTTCACATGTCTACCCACTTGATCGATGCCTTGGTATTTTGGAGGATGTTGAGGGGCTACTAGAACACTTGATGGAGGTCGTCCCACTACTTGAGAGAGGTCATCCCACTTATTTGGGAGGACATTGATCCTTTTGATGACATGGATCCTTTGTTGAGACACCCTAGAATCCATGGGGTATGCATTGACCCTTTGACGATGGCACGTTGCACCTTTACATGATAATTTGACACCTTTTGATGGTACATTGCACCTTTCTATGGTACATTGCACCTTTTGATGAGACATCACATCTCTTGGGAATGTTATGTCACTTGAATATGAAACATTGCACCTATTCGAGGGAACCTTTCACTTTTTGAGCCCCCTACACATCGCTTTGCAGTGAGTTGTCCACTTTATGAGGTCATTTATGCCACATGTGTGGCCTCTGGCATGCATTTATGATGGACTATTTGGAATTAGAGCATATTTACTTCATTTTGAAGGTTAGGGATCTTAGTGACCTATCCACTCTTGTATCATGGATATTTTATGTTTTGTTGCATTATCTCTGTGGTTTGTGAGAGATAAAGACATTATGTTATGTTTTGGGGGCTTTTAATGGATGATAAGGGTGCTTGATCTCTCATATAAATAAGAGAGGAACTTCTCACTTGTAAATAATTGCTACTTGTGGAGAATTATCACTACTTGTCTAATGCTTGTTCTCTCTTATGCAAATCACCATGGATGGATAGTTAGAGTGACCTTTTGAAGATGATGTCTTGTGGATCCTTTTACTTCTTCCTGGATGTTCATTGTTAGGGTTTTTATGGATGAAATATTTTTTGAGTAAGTGGTCTCACTTTATCCTTTGGTTTTGTTTATGAATGAATGTAAGTGTAATGATGTTTCTCAAATAATGGTTGTGCGTTCTCTTATTTCTTTCTTGAGCAAACCCTTCTTATCAAAAAAATTTGAAGGTTACTTGTGAATAAACTTCCCTTGAATTATCTTTGAATTCCTAATAAGAGACTAGGAGGATCTTCCAGGTTTAGTAGTGAATAGTTATAGATATCACCAAATATCCACTTGCATCTCTTCAAAGGAATCCTTAATTGAACCCATATGCCCAAAAAATATAGTAGGCACTAGTCTTCTCCCAATAGTCCATCATAAAACTTAAATTTCAATATGTATTTATTTTTTTAGAGTTAATTTAGGGTTTGATAACAATAATATTTTCATTTTCAACCATAAAAATGCTAGACGTTTTGGTTTTTATGTAGATGCTTCACTTGAAAATCATCTTTAAACCCTAAAATCATTTTGTTGATTTGTATTTCAGCCTAATTAGGGTTGGACATATAACGTTTCTTGGTTTTTATTTTCATCTATATTATAGGACTTTGTTGGTTGTCTAAAACCCTATTTTAATCCTTTATTTAACCCCATTTTTCATTGGCTTATTACTTGTTCAATGGATAGAATTATTGATGCTATTATAACTTGTCTTGTTCTTGTAATTTATTATCTTTTGTACAAGTTTCACAATAGCCCTTAGTATTTTCTTGATTTCTAGTGTTTGGGGATCACCTTGCATCAATTATTTCCTTGATAAACCTTCTAAGTTTCCCTAGAGTACATCAAACCAAATTTGTAATTGACTTGTACTAGCCACCTATACCTTAATATGTTTAACATATCTTATTGGTGGTATTTGGGTAGATACTTAGGTGGACTTAGACTTGATTTTTTCTTTCCTTAGGAGTCATAATCCCTATCAGGGAAGCTTCCCTTGTGTTGTATTCAATACTTCACTAAAAATAGGGAAGTCATTGCCTAGGTGACAGTGGTGGCATCCTCTGATGAATTGAGTATGTCTCCTTAGATATCTGAAGTCTATGCTTCAAGATTTTTTATGACAAGAAAGAAAAACCTTATCTAAGTGTACTCATATGATGAATCCATTGAGGGAAGAACCCATTTTTCCTATGCAAATTTTAAAGACTATGTGCTTGTGAGGTGAAAGAAGCATCATTGTATAGGTATTTGAGATTCACCTTGGTGACTCCACACATACATGTTTTTTATGAGGTGTCATCTCCTATTTTCAAATTTCATATCAAGTCATATGTTAATTAAAAGAATATGGCACCATGGAAACTTAATGAAATTTATTGTCCTCTTGATATTAAGGATATTCTAGGATAACCAAACAAGCTCCCTCCAAAATGGGAAAATAATATTCCAAAGTTTGACAGTGATGTTCATTGTGATATTTTGCATGTCTCGTCATTATTGAAGCACGTTTTAAAGCTCAATGAATTACATGAACATGTATTAATAATATTATTTGTACTTTCTTTGGAAGAAGATCAAAGGAGATGGGTCAAATATTGCACTGGCCCAAGGAAGATAACATCTCTTGCAAGTTTGATCCGAGCCTTCCTCAAATATTGGGTTCCTCTCTACCAAGAGTATTAAGGAATCATTGAATAACTTATGACAACTTTGCATGATTATGATGTTAAAAAATCTCAATCCCCAACACCTAGATACTTTACTACCTATTGTATTTCCTTGTTGATAAATAAATTTCAGCACACGATAAAATATACTGGATGGAAATAAATAAAACAACGAAAGAAAAACTGGAAACCAAGCTTCACGCAACACACAAAAATTATGCCCTTCAAATCAGATTTTCATTAATAATGACTCCAAGATTACAAGGGCTCCCTTACTGGGAAAATGGTCCACTGAGGAAAAATATAATTACAGCAAACCTGACAAATCTGGCCCTGAAGAAACCCTATGCTCGATCTGCCCAAATCTTCCTGTTGAACACTCATATCTACACTAGATCTCCCTACTGGTCCTCGGATCTACAATATCTTCCTACTGATACCTCAAATCTGCACTAGATATGTCCATTGGTACCTCATCTCTACACTAGATATGTCTGTTGGTAGCTCAAATCTATTAGATATGCTTGTTGGTACCTCAGATCTGCTAGATATTCCAGTGGGTACCTTAGATCTACTAGATTGTTCCACTAGCACCTCAAATCTACTAGATCTTTCCACTGGTACCTCAAATTTGTTCATTGTTACCTTAGATCTGGTAAATTTGTCCACTGGTACCTCAAATATTCTAGATATGTCCATTCGTACTTCATATCTACTCTAGATCTTCCTACTGGACTCCCCAAAAATCTATCCTTCGATTTATGGCTACTGGGTTTTCTCCTCTTGTTTCACCTTTTCACTTTCCTCCTTTAAAATTGATCTCTAGATGAAATTCCTTTTTCACATATCTGAGATCCCCTTGATTCATAGTCCTTTCTGACTCAAACAAGTGAGAAAAATTATTTCTTCACTCTTAAGCGGATGACTCAAGAACATGAGCAAAATTCCTTTGTGTCTATGTGATGTCTTGTATCTTTCTCCTTCACCTAGCCTTGCTTTTATAATCTTGAATTATGAGCGAATCAAACATAACCCTAATCTCCAAAGTTATTAACAGTTGAGATTATATCTCACCTCACTTGAGATCAATGGCTAAGATTCATTTAATTCACTAATTCTAATAACCTTCTCATTTCATTAAATTAAACTCACTTTAATTCTAAAAATCACTTTACTTTAATAATTCCTTTAATTAAAGAAAATTACTAAGTTTGAAGGTTTTGGATGAATTCCACATGTCTAGACACTTAGACCTATGCGGAAGTACCTGTCTGATGCTATAAACATCAACACTCCCTCTTAGTGAGGAAGGTACTTCTAGAAGATCCACCCGGAACCGGTTGTCCCTCTAGTCTTGCACCATGGCATCCCACCAAACCTGCTAGTTTGATGCTTCCTGAACACTGGAAGACTCAGAATCAATGATGCTACTCATTAGCGCCACAAAGTTTGGAAACCTCTTTGAAGGCTTTCTCAACCTGAATATGCTCCTAGGAGCCTCAACCTACTCTTGAGCATCCCTCAAAGTCTACATGAACCATATGGGTCTCCTAACATAATTGGAAGGGGCTAACGCCTCCTCCCAACCTGAAGGTTAACTCCCTAAATTGGAAGTCTTTGAACATGTTTCTCCCTTCGGAGCCTCTTGTTCCTCATCCTCTGTCATATTATTTTCCCACTGAGAAAAGAAAAAATATAGCCAACATATGCAACCCAACCCTATATGGATCTGCAATGCAACTCATGTAGCTTAGATCTACCCAAATCTGTCTGCTACTTTCCACCTTGATTCTTTTATCCTTGGCGATCCCATTGAGTCATAGTCCTTCGTGACTCAAGTACTAGAGAAAAAATCATTTTTTTCTCTCTTCAAATGGATGTATTTCTCCACCTTTTCTGAGATTCCCAAGTGGATGATCCACTCTTCATCCCCAACACCTAGATACTTTACTACTTTGTGTATTTCCTTGCTGAAAATTAAATTACAGGACACATAATAAAATGTATTGGCTAGAAATAAATAAAACAATGGAAGCAAAACTAGAAACCAAAGTTCAAACAACAAATAGAAATGTTTCCCTTCAAATCATATTTTCATTAATAATGACTCCAAGATTACAAGGGATCCCTTACTGGGAAAATGGCCCAATGAGGAAAAATAAAAATCACAACAAACCTAGCAACTTTGGCCCTGAAGAAACCCTTTGCCAAATCTACCCAGATTTTCCTACGAAACACTTGGATCTACATTAGATCTACATGTTGTTCATCAGATCTGCAATATCTTCCTATTGATACCTCAGATATGCACTAGATCGGTTCAATGGTACATCAAATCTGCACTAGATCTGCCCATTGGTACTTCAGATATGCTAGATCTACCTACTAGTACCTCAAATCTACTAGATCTACCTGTTGGTACCTCAGATCTACTAGATCTTCCTGATGGTGCCTCAGATCTACACTAGATATGTCTACTCGTACCTGAAATCTACTAGATATGTCCACTGGTGCCTCATATCTACTAGATTTGTCCAGTGATACCTCATATTTGTGCTAGATATTTCCGTTGGTACCTCATATTTTCTAGATTTGTCCATTGGTACCTCAGATGTTTTATATTTATACACTGATACCTAAAATATTCTCTAGATCTTCTTGTTAGACTCCCCCAAAATTTGTCCTTCAATTTCTAGTTGTTGGGTTTTCTTCTCTTTCTACACCTTTGCACTTTACTCCTTTAGAATTGATCTCTAGATGAAAGTCCTTCTTCACCTATCCAATATCCCCTTCAGTAAAAGTCCTTCGTGACTCAAACACTTAAGAAAAAATCATTCTTTGTTCCTAAGTGGATGACTCAAACACATGATCAAAAGTTCTTCTTTGCTCTTGTGTGCTCTCTTGTGTCTTTCTCCTTCACCTAGCCTTACTTTTTATAATCTTGAGTTATGATTGAATCAAACATAACCATAATCTCCAAAGTGATTAACGATTGAGATTAGAACTCACCTCACTTGAGATCAATGGCTAAGATTCATTTAATTCACTAATTCTAATAACCCTAGAATTTAATTAAATTAAACTCAATTGAATTATAAAAAACACTTTACTTTAATAATTCCTTTAATTAAAGTAAATTATTAAGGTTGAAGCATTTGGATGACTTCTACATGTCTAGACACTTAGACATGTATGGAAGTACATGATCGATGCTACAAACATCAACATATGAAGAATCATTCCATGATCATATGAAGAATCAATCACAACAAGAGCATATTGATGAAGAGTTTTTTGATATTCCATACTAGAGCCAGAGCCATCTCTTGATCCCATACATGAAAATTTTGATCAAAACTTTGAAGATCAAGCACCTCAAGACTTCGTTGAAGAAAAAGAACGTGAAGAAAAGATCCATGAAGGAAGTTATCAAACTTTTGAAGAAGAACAAGAACCCCCTCATGAATCCATTGAAAAATAAGACTTTGATGCAGCACATCATGTTGAAGATCAATTACATAAAGAAGACCCTATTGGAAAGAACATCCTTCCTTGTGAATATGAAAGTCTAGTAAACCTTAGTGTTAGCGATATTTGTTGTCATGGGATCGAGAGCATTCGGGTCTGCAAGTTGCACGAAGTGATCAAGCGCGGCACGAGAGAATATTCGTTTTTCCAAAGTAGCGAGTCAAGCGAGCGGGCAAAGTGTCTTCGGCATCATCCAAGATTGATGATCTCGCGAACTCGACAGTTCGTAGGATAAAGGCTCAAACATTGGGTGTCTCAAGTCGCGAGGACGTGAGAAGCGAGAAGATGAATAACCATTGGATCTGCACGTGGGATCGCGTATCGGGGCCTCGTAAGAAAATACCCAAGGGATTGGCCGCGAGGATCGCGAGTTTGTGAGGTTGCGAGATTTTGATAGTTGGAGGCAGTGGGGGCCATAGCAGAGTCAGCGAGTAGAATACAGGTGGCACGAAGCCTCGGGATCTCGTCGCGAGAAGTTCCGAAATATTGGTGATAGGATTCGCGAGTCGCGAAGTGCCGAAGGCATCTCAGTCTGGGCCCACGGTATCGTGGAGAAGTGTTTTAAGCCGTCATATTTGAAGGATGCATGGCGCTCAATTGGGTCGTCTCGGCGTTTCACCCGCCGCAACTCCAAAGTGCAAAAGGCAGCGCTATTATGTTCCGATGCACGAGATGCTGAGAAAGTCCCAGATCCGGACCCACTAAGGTATTGGGTAAGTTCCAAGCTGTTGGATCTGGGGAAACGCGTGGCGCCAACTCAAGCTATTTTGACACTTCGCTCATCGCGATTCTAGGAAGCATGGATCAGCTCCTCTGTATGCGCGAATGCCGAAAGCATTTTGGGATAGGCACAGGGTCGTGGCCCACGGTCATTTGTGAAGGAAAGGAGCTATGCGAGAAGGGGGCCAAAGGTGCCAAGTCCAGTCGCTGAGCGGATCGTTTGATCCCCAGGTACCATCTGATGTGATCTCGTTCCCGGCCTTCGCCTGAAGTAAATGAAGGCGAGAAGGGGTAGGTGAAACCTCTCCTCATACATTAAGTGCGAGGTATGGAAAGTCTGGCAAGTGGTCCGCTCGAGAGGATCCTGTTTACCCAGTTCCTCAAAGAAGCCATGCCGAAGTCTGCGAAGAGACATAAAAGTCTACACATGCTAGCTCAACACTTAATAGCTCAGCTACCCTCCCCCTGCAGGGTCCATGCACAATTAAGGTGGAGATAGACAGAGAAAGACTGCCCGAATTTGACTGAAAAGACGCCAAAGCCTTGGGTGTTTAAGCACGCCTCTGTTGGGTGAATTTTTCTGAGTATATAGACTCAGTCCTTGTAATTTTGTAATCTATCGATGGTTGAGCAGAGCTCCCAGTTGTAAATTTTTAATGAAGCATTGTTGCTTTGGTTATGTATGAACTTTTGAGACTTCTTGCCTTATGAATGCCAGTTTCTTTCATGTCTTCATTTACACTGTGTTAGAGCAACTCGGAATTGGAGGATCCAGTCGAGCTGTAGCTATTATAGGATGATGTTGTAATGGATCACTGTAATAGTTGTGCTGTCTCTAATCAGTTCTTGTGATTTCCCCAGCGTTGAGTGACTTGGAATTGGGGGATCCAGTCAAGTCTTCTCTTCAGTTTCTCGAAGCCCTGAACCAGGAGGATCCCGCATTCAGAGTTTTTCCCCTACAAACCACTGTAATCCTGTTTCCCAGAGCTATTTTTTCATTTTCTCCTAAGTCTTCGACCTGCCCATCTTTTAATCAACCCACTGGCCGAAGTTGGGATTCCAGACCTCCTTTGTTCTTTACATACCAGACCCAGTCCCTGAGTTAGAGTGATACCTTGTCCAGCCATTATCTCCATTCAATCACCCCTTATAAACAAATCGTGACATTAAACTGATGGGCGTCGGGCTCTGCTCCTACAAGCAATCCAGGAGTGACTTCCGACGCTAACATTTATGGCGGCGTTGTCGAGGATGAAGTTGAATATTTTCCCTGGGATTGAATGACAATGATTAACTGATTCTGAAGGTGCATCAGATATCATAACTATCGAGATTGCTACTGTGCACCTGGCGACTCCATTGTGACGACTCCATTGGGGAGAACCCGTTGTTTTAATCGTGGATTTCAGAGGCAGACACACGCGGTCTCATCCACAGCTACCTCTAGCTACACCTGAAACTGATTCAGAAGCGGTGTGTAAAATGGGAAAGAGCTCTGCAAAAGAAGTTCCCATTGCTGAAACAGGTAATACACCATCCCCTTCTGTGAGAACTCCTTTTTCTCATCCTCTGTTTCTTGATAGACCTCCTTCAGAGGTTTCCTGTTTCCTGAATTTTGGGAGTGTTCCTGTTGAGTTTTCCCCTCCTGGTCTGGGACTAGAGGGAGAAATCCTTGTCACTCCCCTCTCCTTTGAAGTTGTTTATTGACAAAGACCCAGGACCGTAGAAGATTTCCCTACGCCTAGCTTAACCACTCCTGTGCAAGGAGGAACACCTGTCGACTTGAGCTCATTAGCCTTCTCCTTAAACCCACTCTCATTTCCCGCAGCCCCTTCGCGAACTCCTTCTCCCAAGATCTCCTCCACCTAATATTCCTATGGCTGGTGCTAATCCCCCTATGACCAGAATGGAGGCCATTATAGCCGCTAGGTATGCTCCCCTCGTGCTACCGCAACCTCTCAATTCCCTCCCAGTAGATGGTTACCTCAAACAACTGCCCAGGTTTACAGGTGAGGGGCACATAACTACAGAAGAGCACCTAGAAGCCTTTTACAGTTTCACAGATGATAATAACATCATGCACGCAAATGTATGGATGAGGATTTTCGTCCATAGCCTCCAAGGAGAGGCTAGAAAATGGTTTAAGGTCCTACCTCCTGGATCTATTGATGGGATCGAAGCTTTAGATAATGCCTTTTTAAGACAGTGGGGAGATAAGAAAGACTTCATGTATTACATGACAGATTTTGGGTCTTTGAAGAGAAAGGAAGGAGAGTCCGTCTCTGATTTATCCAAGAGATTCAATAAAATGTACAACAAAATCCCTGCCGAGATAAAACCCTCTGAAGCCTCTGCAAAGATTACTTATTCTAGCGCCTTTGATCTCGATTTCTGTCTCTTGTTGAGGGAAAGAAGAGCCACTTCTCTGGCTCAGATGCAAGATGTAGCCGTGGAAGTAGAGTCTAATATATTGGTTGTTGACCGACTCAGGCATGCTGCTGGTAGGAACATATCTAGGCAGAGGCCTGAAGCTGCCTCATCCAGTTCTTCTCCCCTGCCCCTTCAGGCAGATGAGACAGCTAGAACGCTAAAATCGCTTGTTGCCAAGATAGAAAGGTTGGAATTAGAGGGAAATCCCATGTACATAAATCCCCAGAACACTGATAATAGAGGTTTTAGACGATCTGATAACCATGGGCCACGGGCCTTCCTGAGGGAACAAAGAGACAAAGACAGAGAAGACCAAAGAATTCAGGCTCCTTTTCAGAACAACTTGGTGGCTGATGAGGAAGAAAGAGAAATAGATGAGCTTGACCCTAAAATCCACTTCTTACAGGACACTCCTCCTTTTCCCCATCTTACTCAAACAACTTACGAGGAGTCTCTCATGGATAGACAGCTAAATGAATTGAGCAAGGGGGAGAAGGCTAGCGACGACCGAGGTAGGTACAACCTGAGGTCCGAACACCTGATATTCCTGAACAGTCCACTAGAATAGAGAAGCCTGCTAAAGAAGTAGCAGATAGTCACAGAGGTAAGAAGGCCCCACCCCTTTCTCCCATTGTCCACAATCCTATCCCCGAAATAAGAGAAATTCCAAAGATTACATCTTCTTTTAATTTTGAGCATGAGATTCAAAAGATCAGAATCCCTGTACCCCTCACCGAGCTAATCAAACATGACGAATTTAAAAAACGTTTCTCTTATCTTTTGCACTCTGAGGCCTCATCCCCTCCTGCAGACTCCATAAACCTCCAAGATGAAAAGCCCGCAGTTATCCTAGGTCCCATGGTAGAAGACAGAGATGACTCATCCCCTCCCTTCTACACCTCCTTGAACATACATGATAAAGTGTTTCACAATTGTTTAATGGATTCAAGGGCTTCTCACAACCTCATGCCTAAAATCGTCATGGAAGAATTGGGATTAGAAGTCACCCGAGCATATCATGATCTCTATTCTTTCGACTCCAGGAGAGTTCAGTGTCTTGGAGTCATTAAAGACCTGGTTGTGACCCTGTTTCAACTGCCCATGAAAAGTATGGTCATGGATATCGCAGTAGCTGATGTCCCCCCCAAGTTCGGTATGCTATTGTCAATATCTTGGATAAAAAGACTAGGGGGAACCCTGTAGATGGACCTCACATATGCTACTATCCCAGTGTTTGGAGGAGAGCATAGAAGACTATACAGGGAAGCCCAACTAGCCTACATAATCAGTGATGAAGCCAACCCTACCAATCATCCCATCTTCGCCTTGGACACTGATTTAGGCTCCAGTCTACTATAGCTTACCCATGCCCCCGAGCCCCCTCTGAAACTCAGAAAGTAGCCCACTGCTTCCCATGAATATCCTCCCTCTTTCACCCCAATTTGGAAAATGTTCTTTGATGGAGCCTCCTCCAGGGAAGGTGCTGGAGCTGGAGTGTTTTTTGTGTCACCCACTCAGGAGACCATCTCCTTGTCATATAAGCTGGAGTTCGAAACCACTAACAATGTGGCAAAGTATGAAGGTCTTATACTAGGATTAAGAGCCGCAAGGGAAATGGAAATTCAGGAGGTAGCAGTGTTCGAAGATGCTGAGTTGGTAGTCCAGCAGGTCAGAAGCGCTTATCAGGCCAAGCATCCTCGACTCAGGAGTTATAGAAATGAGGTATGGGATCTTATTGACAGCTTCTTCTCAACATTTAACATTTCTTTCATCCCAAGAGAAGAGAAAATAGTAGAAGATTCCCTGGCTACATCAACAAGCATTTTCAAAGTACCCCTGCCGCCCAAGCTTAGGTATGGTGTAGAAGTAAAATACAGGCCCTCCATACCCGACAATGTCAAGCATTGGAAGGTGTTTGAGGATGATCTTGAGATCAAGAAATTCTTGGAGACTATCGAAGAATTTTCAGAAATGCATATCGACCAAGATTCTGTCTCTGAGGAAAGGTTGGATGGGGGTGAGTTGCTGAGTAAAATAGCAAAGCATGACATTATTCAATTGCCTAGCAATCACATCCCAAGGGGATTGGTCCCATTAGAGAGATTGTTCGATGGGAACGATGTGGCAGTAAGGGGGAGAGTTTCAGGCGATGATGCTGACATGGCTGAGTGAAACATTGGCACACCAGAAGAGCCTAAGTTTGTCAAGTTGTCCAGGGATTTGACCAAGGAGCAGATGATTGAATATACCGAGCTACTCTGAGGGTTTGCTGATGTGTTTGCATGGACCTACGAAGACCTCAAGACATATGACACATCGGTCATTGAACATAAAATCCCACTGAAGGAAGAGGCTAATCCATTCAAGCAGAAGCTGAGACAGATAAACCCCATGTTGCTACCTGTCATGGAGAGAGAAGTGAAGAAATTGCTAGATGCTCAAATCATTGTTCCCCTAAGATATTCTGATTGGGTGGCCAATATTGTTCCAGTGAGAAAGAAAAGCGGGGAAATCAGACTCTGTGTTGACTTCAGGAACCTGAATAGGAGCTCAAGGAAGGACAATTACCCCCTGCCCAACATGGATAATATATTGCAGAAGGTCACTGGTGCATATAGGATATCCATGATTGATGGTTTCTCTGGTTACAATCAGATATCAGTCATGCCTGAGGACAGGGAAAAGACAGCCTTTACCACTCCTTGGGGCACATTCATGTATGCCAAAATTCCTTTCGGACTGATGAATGCAAGAGCAACATTTCAGCGAGCCATGGATATAGCCTTCATCGGGGAGAAGGATCAGTTCATGGTAATCTATCTAGACGACATCACGGTTTTCTCTAGGACAGACAAGGAGCACTCCTGCCACTTGAAGAGGGTTTTCCTGAAGTGTTGAAGGTTTGGCCTATCTTTAAACCCCAAGAAATCCTTGTTCACTATGAAGGAAGGGAAGCTTCTAGGCCATATAGTATCAGTAGAGGGAGTAAGGATTGACCCTAGCAGGGTAGAAGCTCTTCAGACCCTGTCACTTCCCAGATCTAAGAAGGAAGTCCAGGCCTTTCTGGGAAAGATAAATTTTCTGAGGAGATTTGTCTCAAATTTTGATGAGTTGGTGAAGCACATCACAACCATGCTCAGGAAGGGAAATGAAGTGAAATGGACTAATGAACCCAGGGAATCTTTTGACCAAATCAAGAAGGCATTGACTGAGGCACCCGTGCTAATCAGTCCCGATTATTCTAAAGATTTCCTGATTTTTTCTTTTGCTTCCTGTGATACAGTAGCAACAGTCTTGTTGTAGAAAAATGAGCAAGGAAGAGAGCAACCTATTGCCTTCTACAACAAGGCATTGAGAGATGCAGAACTCCGGTACGAGGCCATGGAAAAGTAGGTCTATGCCCTGGTTAAGCTCTCAAAGATTTCAGAGTCTATGTCTTGCACTCAAAGATCATTGCATATGTTCCTTCGGCCTCTGTGAAGGACATTCTTATACAGCCTGACATGGACAGGAGAAGAGGAAAGTGGATCACCAAGATCCTAGAGTTTTATTTGGAGATCAAGCCCACCAAGTTGATAAAGGGGTAGGGTTTAGCTAAGTTACTGGCCGAATCCAATTGCAAATCCTTGGGGATTAACTACATCAATGAGCAAGCCGAATCATCCAGTAAGGATTCTTGAAGCGCCTTATCATTAGTAGCATGCCGCTGGTACAAAGATATCTTGTATTTTCTGCAAGAATTGAGGCCTCCCGATGGGATGGAAAAAGGCAAGGCGAGAGCTTTAAAGCTCAGGGCGATCAGATATTGCCTCATTGACCAGGCCTTGTACTGGAAATATCCTCTAGGAGTATTCTTAAGGTGCCTGGACCCACAAGAAGCTCAACATGTTACATTTGATTTCCATAGTGGCCTTTGTGGGGGGCATCATTTCTGGAAGACCATAGCCCATAAGATCCTCCGAGCTGGGTATTACTGGCCTACTTTATTCTCCGATGTCTACAGAGAAATCAGAGCTTGCATCAAATGCCAGAAGTTCTCAGGTAAGCAGCAGCTCAAACCTCTGCCATTAAAGCCTGTGGTAGTTTCAACACCTTTTCAGTATTGGGGGTTGGACTTCATTGGAGAAATTCATCCTCCCTCAAGTGGCTAGCACATATGGATCCTCACCGCGAAAGATTATTTCACCAAATGGATAGAGGCTGTCCCCACCAGGAGCACTTCCCACAAAGTGATTATCAATTTCCTGGAAGATATCATATCCCAGTTTGGTTGCCCTAGCAGAATTGTCACTGACAACGCCGCCCCCTTCAGGTCTGAGCCTCTGGTCAAGTTCTGTGAACGGTTTGAGATTTCACTAATTCACTCTACTCCCTATTATCCTCAAGGCAATGGACTGGCAAATTCTTCCAATAAAATCCTGATCAAGCTCATTAAGAAATTATTGGAAGACAATAAAAGGGCCTGAGATTCCAAGTTGAGATTTTCTCTGTGGGTCGATCATGTCACGACGAAGAAGTCTCTGGGCACTTCGCCATTTCAACTGGTCTACGGAGCAGAGGCGTTTTTCCCCACTCAGCTCGCCTTACCTGTGGCGAGGTTCTTTCAGGACCTTGAGGGTGAGCCTGACAATATGGTCAGAAGGATTCATCAGATGGTGGAAGTGCAACAGATTAGAGAGCAGGTCATGAACAGGGCCTACCATCATCAGCAGAAGATTAAGCAGGCTTTCGACAGGAAGAGCAGAAAGAAAGAATTCGAGCAAGGTGATTTGGTGCTCAAATGGGATGCACCCAGGCAGGACAGGGGCAAGCACAGTAAGTTTGATGCCCTCTGGTTTGGGCCCTTCAAGATCCTTGAGGTATTCTCGAACAATACTTACAAATTGCAGGATCTGGAAGGCGAAGAAGTTTTTGGTGGCCCAGTGAATGGGAACTTCTTAAAAAAATGTTTTTTGTGAGCCGCAGGCGGCTTCCCTGTTTGTAAATATTGTCGTTTAGTTATTTGTTTAGTTTCTTTTTGCGTGTTTTCAGCCTAATAAGTGACTCCATAGCCCAACAAAAGGCGACTGGAGCTGCAGAAGGAGTTCTTAGAGCATCACAAGGATGACTCTATCCCCCGTGGAGCCAAATGTTAGCGATATTTGTTGTCATGGGCTCGAGAGCATTCGGTTCTGCAAGTTGCACGAAGTGATCAAGCGTGGCACGGGAGAATCTTCGTTTTTCCAAAGTAGCGAGTCGAGCAAGCGGGCAAAGTGTCTTCGGCATCATCCAAGATCGATGATCTCGCGAACTCGGCAGTTTGTAGGATAAAGGCCCAAACATTGGGTGTCTCAAGTCGCGAGGACGCGAGAAGCGAGAAGATGAATAACCATTGGATCCGCACGTGGGATCGCGTATCGGGGCCTCGTAAGAAAATACCCAAGGGATTGGCCGCAAGGATCGCGAGTTTGCGAGGTTGCGAGATTTCGACAGCTGGAGGCAGTGGGGGCCATAGCAGAGTCAGCGAGTAGAATACAGGTGGCACGAAGCCTCGGGATCTCGTCGCGAGAAGTCCTGAAATATTGGTGATAGGATTCCCGAGTCATGAAGTGCCGAAGGCATCTCAGTCTGGGCCCACGGTATCATCGAGAAGTGTTTTAATCCGTCAGATTTGAAGGACGCGTGGCACTCAATTGGGTCGTCTCAGCGTTTCGCCCGCCGCAACTCCAAAGTGAAAAAGGCAGCGCTATTATGTTCCGACGCACGAGATGCTGAGAAAGTCCCGGATCCGGGCCCACTAAGGTATCAGGTAAGTTCCAAGCCGTCGGATCTGGGGAAACACATGGTGCCAACTCAAGTTATTTCGACACTTCGCTCATTGCGATTCTAGGAAGCATGGATCAGCTCCTCTGTATGCGCGAACGTCGAAAGCATTTTCGGATAGGCACAGGGTCGTGGCCCGCGGTCATTTGGGAAGGAAAGGAGCTATGCGAGAAGGGGGCCAAAGGTGCCAAGTCCAGTCGCTGAGCAGATCGTTCGATCCCCAGGTACCATCTGATGCGATCTCGTTCATGGCCTTCGCCTGAAGTAAATGAAGGCAAGAAGGGGTAGGTGAAACCTCTCCTCATACATTAAGCGTGAGGTATGGAAATTCTAGCAAGTGGTATGCTCGAGAGGATCCTGTGTACCCAGTTCCTCAAAGAAGCCATGCCGAAGTCTGCGAAGAGACAGAAAAGTCTGCACATGCTAGCTCATCACTTAATAGCTCAGCTACCCTCACCCTGCAGGGGCCATGTGCAATTAAGGTGGAGACAGACAGAGAAAGACTGCCCAAATTTGACTGAAAAGACACCAAAGCCTTGGGTGTTTAAGCATGCCTCTATTGGGCGAATTTTCCTGAGTATATAGACTCAGTCCTTGTAATTTTGTAATATATCGATGGTTGAGTAGAGCTCTCGGTTCTAAAATTTTAATGAAGCATTGTTGCTTTGGTTATG
>JASDQU010028006.1:14483-27604 GCA_032191745.1 Picea mariana | reverse complement strand
CTTATCATTCGTTCCCCCTCCCACAGGAACTTAGGATAACTTTAGTTATTTCCCAAACCTCAGTCTTTAGGAAATAATAATATAATAGTATTCCCTTAGAGATAAGCCCTCTAGCTTAGTACTTTTTCCTAGCCTATTAGCCCCTTCCCTTCCCCTACCTAGTGGAGCTTAGTCCCCAATAACTCTTTCTTCATTGTCGGTCTACACGCAACGATGTATTTATATTAATGATATGCATAATTACATATACAAAAATAGGTTAACTGGACTTAAGTGATCCAGGCTCTCCGGCCTAATATTCACATAAGCCTCCTAGCTTATAAACACTTGGCTCACCAGCCTATAAACATAATTACAATTCAGCAGGGGCTCGACCTTGGGGTATTACATCATGGATGTTTATTGTTGGGGTTTTTATGGATGAAATATTTCTTAAGTAAGTGGTTTCACTTTATCTTGTGTTTTGTTTATAAATGAATGTAAGTGTAATGATGCATCTCTAATTTTGCATCTTTAACAAACCCTTCTTATCAAAACTTTTGGAAGGTTACTAGCGAAGAACCTTCCCTTGAATTATCTGTGAACACCTAGTAAAATACTAGGAGGATCTTCCAGGTGTTGGAGCTGCCTTTGTTTTTTCTAGCCCGTCACAAATTTCATTCTTAATACTCGAAATCTAAAGATGGTTTTCGTATTTTCCCTTTGAGATATCGAGATCTCAGAAGTTTTATCACGCGAGCAGCGATAATTATTATACTCTTGAAATGATTCCTACCTTTCGTTAAAACTTTTCCTTTGTTGTTCTACCTCGGGATCTCATAGGTCAGATACTGTAAGTCATATAAGCCACATGCCCAGAGCTACGAAACAACGAAATCGTTTTAATTTTTTACTTAGGATAGTAACAAGGGTAAATTTTTCCCTAACCCATGTTTAAACGTCGTCGGGGTTTCACACCTCGGCGTTCTCCAAATCCAAAATTTTAATGTCGTAGCCCCGATAGCCGAGAACACGAGGTCCTTATTTTAGTAACCCATGTCAAGGCTAAAGGTAAAAGCTAAACCATGGTAAAGTTCCTGTCGACATTTCTCCACTCGGAGTTTTCCTTTTCAAAAGTTACACCGCCTAAACCCCGACTCGCGAAATCACGATATGGATATAAACGAAATTGATTAATTACTAAATCCAAGTTTATGTTCCATTTTTATTTATCACGATCTCATGATTTTGCAGTTCGGCATGCAAACCTCTCGAAAACTTATTTTCGAAGCTCTGAGTCGTGATAGGGCGAATAAAATAATTACAAAATTAATTGAGCCCCTAATCACGATTTCATTTTAGTTAACCAAAATCGATCATCGCAGTCTCGGGTGTTAGAGATTCAAAGTGTTAAAGTAAAATCCCTGATATAGTGAGTACCGAAACATTGATTAACGTTGGTAAAACTGGATTAATTAAGATAAATTAATGCATATCCCGTGTATCGATGTCTGCATAATTTACAAGGTTACCTTATTCCTTCCATGCGCCAACTGACGTTTTAAACTGCCAAAATTTATGGCATTAATTAGGAAATAGGGCAAATCGACAAATAAGATCGGATTTTTATGGCAAAAATTTATTTCTGAAGATGATTTGACAGAATTGTTATGAAAGGCATCGATTTTTTGAATATATATAAGAGTTGTGGTTCATTATAACGAATGCATTTTCATATCACACAGAACACATTATCTCTGAGCAAACTGACTTCTGTATGTATACGTATTTCTATCACAGAAGAGCTAAAACAAAAGCTTCATCCATGGCTCCGCGAAAATCATCCAAAGAAACTGTTGAGGTTTCGGGACAAGGCTCGGACAATGTCGCTGATACTTCACCTCGAAGTATTGACTCGGTCCTGAATTGGTCGTTCATTTCAGATGTTCTGCAATCAGAATTGGTGGATTATTCCGATGACTCCAGTGACAAAGAAAAATATGATATAACCACCAAGTACAAAATAGTCATCCAATCCGGAATGCACAGAGTAGCAGCCAGGCCACGACTATTTCCATATTATGATATGGTCCGATGGGCATTGGACCATGTTGACATACCAACCAGAACCATCATAAATGAGCAGAAAGTCACCATTGGGACTTTCAGGCCAGAACATCTCTAAGCCATGTATAAGCTGCCCACAACGTCCGACTATACATATGGCGCTGAATTCTTGGATGAATTCAAGAAGAAGGAATGCATACAGTATGATAAAACTATGTCTAGTTTAATAAAAGATTGGGTTTCACACGCCGCGAAGTTCAGGGTTGATAGCCACGGCATATATTCAATCGCTTCTTTAGAGCCGCAGTACAAGTACGTCGCCATGATGACATGCAGGTTATACGATAGAGAGGACACCTCACATTTTCATCTTCCATGGGTGCCTCTGATGTTTTGGGTCACCGAAGGCAGTTCCTTCGACTGAGAAAAAATATTGTTCGATAGCTTGACCAATCAGGTCACAGAGTATCGAGCGCAGAAAGAGAACGGGAAGGCATCTTCATTCTTCATGTTTGCATACATTATGGACGCCATTTGTTTTTTGACACCGTTTCCCTTAATGAACTGGAGTTGGACTTCAGCAGAAGATGAGCCCATACACGTCTATCATTTAAAATTATGGGAAAACAAAGCTGCAAATTTTGTGTACGAAATTTTCAACTGGTTGATGGTGCCTCTGCATGTCACTATTTTCGGTCACCCACCGCCCAGGATCTCGAACAGCATAGTGACAAATCTGAGAAGCATAGTCGACTGGTATGTGGAGGCCGAATTTTTGTACCTCAAAGTTTTCGGGGCTTTTGTTCCCCCGCATGCACTGCCATTATTCATTCTCGACAAGTTGGCTTGTCGTGAGGTTGCCAAACAAACAGTAATCGGTGGTATAAGAAAGGAGCTTAAAGGATATTCAAAGAAGGTATGGCCACCTTTTCCTCTACATTTGAATTCATATTCTTTATTAGATTTCAGGCATGCCAAAGTCGAGGCAACATCCTTGAAAGACCTAAATTTGGTCTCCATTGAATACAAGAAGCACGACCCTCAAAGGGTCGTGAGCAATCATTTGGCCAATTGCGGGCTCAAGAGATTTGAGCATGAGAATTCACCCTCGGATGACATTTTTCGAGGTGCAAGGTCCTATGCTGAGATCCTAGCTCGGATACAAACCTTGGCACCCAAGGAGAGATTCGATGTTCTGAAGTTCCAAGAACATTGACGCAGTTGTCTTCCCACAATGTTGCGGAGCGAGAGTCCAACTATGGCAGAGATCAAACAAAAGGATGTCGAGGGTTCTAAGGATGCGAACCTCGATCAAGAAAAACACCAGGACGAGGGAGAGCATACCAAGAGCCCGAAAATAGAGATAAAGACTCCCAACCCGCCAAAGAAGTAGAGTCCGGTTACTACTCCGGGAAAATCAGCAAAGCAGATCGGAGAACCTATCACATCGGTTACTCCCTTGCAGTCGACTCAGGGAAATATTAAATAAGGATGGATCTTCAATGAGGAGTTGAGGCCTATAAGGGTAGAAGATCTCCCTCTGAATGAGTTCTTCTTTGATAAGAAGAGAAAAGCAGTGGTAAAGAGAGAATTTTACCAAGAAGGGGAGTTTACAACCAAGAAATACAAAGTCATAACCGATGGGAAGGACAAGAAAAATGAACAATTCGCGACTGAGATAGTGGGGACATTAGGAGCTTATGCCTCGGTGAATCATTTTTCATTCGGGATTCTAAGAAACCAACTGAAAAGAAAAAATCACCTCATCAAGACCCTTGAAGCCAGACTAGCCACAACAATAGAAACTACCAAGGACCAAGCGAACGTAGGAATAGAGCAGGCTAGGTTGGCCGATAAAAATGAAATAGAGCTACTTAAGACTAAGCTCGAGCAAACACAGCTGGTAGTCCGAGATGGTCAGATGCAAGCGAGCCAACAAAGAGATATTATCCAACAATTGCAAGCTAGGGTGGAAATCATCGAAAGCAAAGTGATAGATATCGGGATGTTTCAGTCCCAGGCGATGGAGATTCGAGGCAAAGTCTCTACGGCTCAACGAAAATTTCTCGACAAGGTAGGGGAGATTCGGGACAATTGCTTGCTGGTTAATCAAGTTTTGGAGAACTTATCTGCCAGAGAAAGGGAAGCAGGAGCAGCATGGATCTCCTTCCAAGAGGCTGTGATAGCCACAAACAACAGGGGTTCGGTAAGTACTCCCAGGTTCACCGTTTCAGAACAAACTATAGGAAACATTCTATTAAAAGAATGGGAACACAACATCACCGAAGGAAAGCAGCAAGCCAAAAAGATAACAAATTCCTTAGAAGAGGCTTTTAGTTCTATATACAACAATCTCCTAAGCATTGAGAGCGGAGATAATGTCGAGGTGGTGATGAAAATGGATATGGAAAAAATCTCGCTTGATCTGAAGGAAAAAGAGGAAAGAGACTCGGTCGAGATTTCCCAAGTGACTATGGTGGACATAGTCCAAATAGACAAATGCATGATTAGACCAAGCATGCAATTATGCACCATCGACATCATAGACGGACAGATGGAAGACAGGTTGCCATAGTTAGCCCGAGAGTGTTACTTCTTTGAAGCCAGTTGTCAAGCAGAACCGTCGCGGCTGATATCTCAACTGGTTGAAAGATGTGTCGCATGTACCGAGCACACATGAGGACAAACATCTGGCACCAAGTGAAGACAGAGAAGAATAAATGGAGTGATTTCTCTCCTCCTTGTCATAACCAAAATTTTGTAACGATTGAGATTCCGTCTCATTTGTAAAATTGTATAAATATACCACAGAAAGAAAAGAAAAGGGATAGACCTTTTTGTGTCGATTGTAACAGAGTTTTTTACATTTTGAGAGTTAATACAAAGAAAATATGAAGATTCTCAATTCTGTCATGACTGGGTTATGAGTTTGTTTTCTTGTATCTCATATTTCGTTTCATTTCATATTCCTAACTGATGAATGCTTCGTTATAATTTAGTACGACCACTACTATAGCGAATGAATTTTGGTTTTCCGTAATTGTTTACTGTTTTTCCTCTGTACCAGCTATCAGCGGGTGTAAGACCATCCAACACTTTCAGAATTCTACATATATTCTATGCTACATCGGTTATTTCCTTACATTTTTCCTCTTATGTTTATACGTGAGATTCTCCCTTGATAGGAGCCTTACATCGTAGACAGCTAAATGTTTTTATCCCACATCATACCTTTTATTAAGATATAACTCAGTTATAGGAAAGAGCCTTTGATTTGCATCCCTATTTTATTCCTGAAACTGTAAATTCTCTTTTATACGACCAAATTGAGACAACACTTAATCTCTCTCTGAAGTTTTTCCTACTCTTACTGTTCCTCCATGACTATCCCTGTACCAACACAGCCCAATATCGAACCCAAATTATCCAACCAGACGCACATTGCCTTAAACCTTTTCGATACTATTCTTAAAAAAGCTACTAACCGGGCTGAATTTGAACGTTCATGGGCAGCCATTGAACAAGATATAACTATTCAGGAACAGTTGGAAGCTAGACAATGCCAACGTAGAAATCTTCCCTAGTTTCCTTTGCCGAAGGTTGACGTTTCTCTCTTCTCCACCTTTTACCCACTTTCGGATGCCTAGACACTGTACTTCTAAGCCTTAAGTATAGACTCTGGAACAACATATTTCTGGCACCGTTGCCAGGGAACGAAGTTACGAAATCTTTTTCCCTAGGAAAACAACATTTGATTTTCATTGAAAGTGTCACCCTTTGATAGTGAACAAAGAGTACACACCTTTTTTTTAAGGCTTTCTAATCTTTCACTTGGCGACTCCACAAATAATAAGCTGGCATCCGGTTGAAGGAATACCAAATAGAACCCGGATGGTAATCAGATTACGCCCGTTACCGATCCCGAGAAGATTCTAAAGGCAAGAGGCTCTCTTAAGCCAACCGCTACAGTTTACAAACTTAAAACCCCACAACTAAAGACTAAGAGTTCTTCCGAACCCTCAACTTCGCTCAGTCCTCTCTTTGATACTAAAGTTTCAACGCCAAACTAATCCAAAGTTAGGAGTGAGATTCATCCGACAATCCCCTTAGTACACAAAGGAAAGGGCCCTCTTGAAAGTTCGTCGACAGTCGACATACCATCTTTCCTTCAGTTAAATTTCCTGACCTCACCAAATTCTGAAGAGTGTGTTACACATTCGGTTTCCACACCCATCGGTTCTCTTGATTTCATCTCTTGCAAATACGAGGAACCGAGTCCTCGCGTTTCTTATCTTTCCTCGTCGGATTTCCCTCTTCACGAAGAAAATAAAGATTCACTTTTAATTTTCTGAAATCCCCTTTACAACTTTCCACAAATAACGATGGCAGCTGCCGGAGGAGGAGGTGAAGGGTTTATAGGAGGAGGTGGAGGGTTTATCGGAGGAGGAGGGGGAGGATCCCCTCTAGGAGAAGCTGGAGGCCAAGGGCCTGCCCCCCCTCCCAGAGTTTTTGCGAAAGTTGCAGCCAGATATGCTCCCTTAGTATTTCCCGTCCCTCTACACGACCTTCCCAAAAATTACATAAAAAAATTACCGAAGTTCACCAGGGAAGGGGATCTGACCACGGCTGAACATATTAATTTCTTCGATCAATCTATTGATATCCTGGGTATCGAACCTGAGGAAGTATATTCGAGACTTCTTGTACAAACCTTCGAAGACCAGGTCTGAACTTGGTTTCGGAGCCTACCCACAGCATCTATCTTGTCTTATGATGCTTTGGAAGATGCTTTCCTCAAACAATAGGGCGAGAGAAAAGACCATCTATATTATTTAACCAAATTTGGTTCTTTGAGAAAAAAGAATTCAGAAACAGTCATGGAATTTATTCAAAGATTCAACAAACTGTACAATAAAATCCCAGCCGAGGTTAAGCCGTCCCAACCCGCGGCCAAAGTAACTTTTGCTAGAGCTTTCAAACCGGATTTTGCACTCCTTTTGTGAGAAAGAAGGGGAGCCACCCTAAACCGAATGCAGGATGATGCAGTAGAAATAGAATCTAATATGATGGCTTTGGGTAAGCTTAAAGCTAAATTAGAAATGGGAAACCGAGAAAATAAACACTTTAGAGAACAAGCTGGTCCATCAAGGTCTAATAGATCCACAGATGACAGGGTGGAAGATATGGCCAAAGTAATTAAAGAACTGTCTAATAAAATATCCAGAATGGAGCTTGAACAGGACAAAGTTGATTCTTAACCCAAAAAGGATTTCAAGAGGAACCCCAACCCCCCGCCAACAAAGACAAATAAAAAATGAAGATCAAAAAATACAAGCTCCCTTAAAGAATGAAATTTTTATAGGAGCGAACGATTTTCAAGACTTCGAAGATTCGGATAATGATGTCATGAACTTCGGTGATGACTGCACACAACCATATCTGACTCAAGAAGACTATGAAAAATCTATAAACATGCAACAACCGTCGAATAAGGGTGAAGAAGGTGATCACACTGACCTTTATGAATCTCAACAAGAAACTGAGATGATAATGGCTGAGATCCAACCCAAGTATAACTGAAGATCTAAGAGTAGGCCCATCTCAACTGCTCAACCCAAGAAAATCCTCCAAAGAGGTCAAAATTACGAGCCTACTCCGGAAGAGACCTTATTACCCAACAACAAAACTAAAGTAGTAAGCACACAAGAGTCCGAAGTGGAAAAAGTTGAAACCCAAACACAAGGAACCGAAACAGTAAATAAAATTACGTCTTCAACGAGGACCATGAGTAATAAAGTGGTCCAGACGAATAAGTCGGAAAGGAAGGATTCGAAAGTCTCAACAAAAGAAACAGACAAGGTGAGTGGAGCTTTCAGTTTTGAAAATGAGATAAATAAAATTAAGATACCAATCCCTTTGGTAGAATTAGAAAAAAACCTCGTTTATCGGAAGCATATTACCAAAGCGATGGGTGTCTCTGAGCTAGAAAGCCAGTTTGATGTTTTAAACCTAGAATATGACAAACCTAATATCACTTTTGGTCCCCATTTTAAATGGGCCAAAGACACCATTGCTCCCTTTTATATCA
The DNA here is from genome assembly GCA_032191745.1 of Picea mariana. NCBI lineage: Eukaryota > Viridiplantae > Streptophyta > Pinopsida > Pinales > Pinaceae > Picea > Picea mariana. The sequence goes on along the minus strand of JASDQU010028006.1, from coordinate 19,470 downwards.
CTCTAAATGTGTATGATCAATTGCTACATAATTGCATGTTAGACTCCGGAGCCTCCCATAACATTATGCCTAAGATTATTATGGACAAATTGGGTCTCCATATCACCAGACCTTATGGAGATGTTTACTCTTTTGACTCAAGAAGGGTTAAGTGTATGGGGATGATAAAGGATCTGGTAGTTACCCTGGTCCCGGTTAAGAGTATCCTAATGGATGTGGTTATTGCAGTTATCCCCCCTAAGTATGGCTTACTGTTGTCTAGGTCATGGGGAGCCAAGTTGGGGGGTTATCTTCAATTGGATATGACGTTTGCCACAATTCCTGTGTTTGGTGTTCAGTTTACTCAGTTGTACAGAGAAACGAGATTAGCATATACAATGAGCGACCCTCAAAACCCAAACAATTTCCCTATTTACATCGCGAACCAAGATCTGGGAAATTGTATCTTGTCTTTTGATGATGGTTTAGACGGTTGTCTGGAGGAAAAAGATATAGAGTGATAAGATTCAAGTTACATGACAGAGGATCTGTGTAGCACTAGTTTCTGGAAAATGTATTTTGACGGTGCCTCATCTTCCGAAGGAGCATGTGCAGGAGTGCTCTTAGTGGCTCCCGAAGGTAAGTTCGTGGTTCCTTTTTCCTACCGACTGCAATGGGATATAGATTACACTAACAACGTATGTGAGTATGAAGCATTGGTCTTAGGATTAGAGGCTACCAAGAAGCTAAAGATAAATAACTTAGAGGTATACGGAGATGCAAAGTTAATAGTCAAACAAATAAACCGACAGTACCTGGCCAAACATCCCATATTAAGATCATATAGAAATTGTGTCTGGGATCTCATGGAAAACTTTTTCTCATCCGTAAATGTCCACTTTATCCCTCGCGTAGAGAATTTACATGCTGATGCATTGGCTAAAGTAGCTTCAACCTTCTCTCCTCCCACGACTTTCAAATTGAAGTATCACATTGAAATCAGATACAAACCATCTATAACAGACAATATCCGACACTGGCAAGTCTTTGAGGATGACTAACAAATTGAGAAATTTCTTGTAGCAGTGGGTGAATTCTCCGAAACTCATGCAGACCAAGAAAATCAAAATGACCCGATATGGATCATGCAAGAAGGGGAAGATCCTGAAGCCTTCTGAAAAAAAATTGCGGATCATCATATGTTGGTCCTTAAAAACAACCAGATTCCGAAAGGATTGATTCCTTTAGAAAGAATTTTTTATTAGAACGACGTACCTATAAAATCCACTTTAAAACCCCAACTAGAAGAAGTGGAGGAATGTGATATAGGAACTGAAAAAGAATCCAGGGTGGTAAAAATATCCAAGTTCCTCCCTCCCGAAGTGAAAGTTAAGTATAAATACCTACTCAGACAGTATCAGGAGGTTTTCGCCTGGTCTTATGATGGGTTAAGAACATATGACACTTACATAATTGATCACAAGATACCTTTGAAGCCTAGGGTCAAACCGTTTAGGCAAAATCTTAGGCAGATTAACCCCATTTTGTTACCCGTGATCGAAAAAGAAGTTAAGAAACTTTTAGACACGAAAATAATCGTACCTATGAGATACTCAGACTGGGAAGCAAACCTGGTCCCGGTCAGGAAAAAGAGTGGGGAAATCAGACTGTGTGTGGATTTCTGAAACTTAAATAAGTCGTCTCTCAAGGACAATTATCCGCTGCCCAAAATGGACCATGTGTTAGAAAAGTAGTTGGAGCAAACCGAATGTCTATGATAGATGGGTTCTCTGGTTATAATCAAATCGCCATGAATGAACAAGATAGGGAAAAAATTGCTTTCACCACACCATGGGGTACCTTCATGTACGACAAAATGCCTTTTGGTTTGATGAATGCAGGGGCCACATTCCAGCACGCTATGGACATCACTTTCATTGGAGAAAGGGATAAGTTCATAGTCATTTACCTCGATGATTTGACGATTTTCTCTAAAACCGACGAAGAACACTTGATACATCTCAAACAAACTTTCGAAAAATGTCCTAGGTTTGGTCTATTTTTAAACCCAAAGAAATCATATTTCGCCATGCGGGAAGGTAAGATTTTGGGTCATATCGTGTCTAGGGATGGAATCAATATTGATCCTAAGAGGATTGAAGCAATAGATACTATAAATATTCCCAGAAATGTAAAAGAGATTCAATCTTTCCTAGGAAGAATAAATTTCTTACGAAGGTTCATCCCAAATTTCGCTGAGATTGTAAAATTGATCACAGGGATGTTGAAGAAGGACAGCGAAGTAAATTGGACAACCGAAGCCAGAGCATCGTTCGTGCATATTAAGAAAGTCATAAGCAAGGCACCTGTGTTAGAAAGCCCCGACTATCTAAAAGATTTTCTTATCTTCTTGTTTGCCTCTGAACACACCATCGTCGTGGTGCTCCTACAAAAGAACAAACAAGGATTCGAACAACCGATCGCCTTTTTCAACAAAAGCCTTAGAGACGTAGAACTGAAGTATAATATAATAGAAAAACAGGGATATGCCATGGTAAAAGCATTAAAGGCATTCAGAACATATGTACTACACTCAAAGATAATTGCGTGCGTGCCTACCAGTTCTGTGAAAGATATATTGGTGCAGCAAGATAGTGATGGAAAAAGAGGGCGATGACTCACCAAAATCCAAGAATTTGATCTGGAAGTCAAACCGACCAAATTGATAAAAGGGCAAGGCCTGGCCAAACTCTTAGCTGAGTCGAATTTCAGAGCCCTAGATATAAATTGCCTGCAGGAAGGCGATGAAGACACCGACCTAAACGAGATGAATGAGGAAACAAGTCCAAACAAGATCGAAGAGAAGTTCTTATCATCGGGATGGTACAGAGACATAGTGTCATACCTGCTAACTCTAAAATGTCCGAATGAGTTATCACCATCTAAAGCCAGAACTTTAAAACTCCATGCAGTTAAATATTGTATCACCAAAAGTCAGCTATATTGGAAAGATCCACTCGGTTTCCTGTTAGTCTGTTTAGTTGAATCGGAAACTCAACGGGTTATAGATGAATTTCATGAGGGAGTCTGTGGGGGGAATCACGCATGGAGAGCTACAGCTTACAAGATCTTGAGGGCTGGGTACTACTGGCCAAAACTCTTTTCGGACGTCAATGCCAAAGTGTGTGCCTGCAACCCTTGTCAACTATTCGCAGGTAAACAGAAGCTCCCTGCACTGCCTCTATTTCCAGTCAAAGCTGAAGCCCCATTTCAGCAATGGGGTCTAGACTTCAGAGGCAAGATTAATCCCCATTCCAATGCTCAACACAAGTGGATCTTAACAGCTACAGATTATTTTACTAAGTGGGTGGAAGCCATTCCAACCAAAAGGGCAATAGACTCGGTGGTAATCGATTTCTTAGAAGACAATATTTTGTCAAGATTCAGTTGTCCCCGAAAGATAGTTACTGACAATGCCCAGGCCTTTAAATCTATGGCTATGATCAGCTTCTGTCAAAACTATAACATCGTTCTTGTCCATTCCACAGTATATTAACCCCAGGGAAACGAATTGTGTTAAGGTCCTAACTCGCACATAGGTAGATCAATGTATTCGGATGTAATAAAGGTCAATATTAATAAGGCTCTTCAATAAAATAGAATAAGGCAGATGTAAGAAGACCTAATAGAAGCTTCCACTTCTAGAAGGATCTTCCTCTATATGCTTCTCTTAATAGAAATATTTAGTATAAATAAGGGTCTAGGGTATGAGAACCCTAGCTTGGAGATTATTGTAATAGAGCGCTACTCGATTGGAGGTTGCCCCCTCGAAGAGGCCTGTGAACATTACTTTCTAAATCAAAGTGCTATTTCTATTGCTATTGTTATATCATTTCTGTGTATTGTGAATATTATGCTGGATATTTTACTGTTATTCTGCCATTTCTAGCATTTTATTTATGTTCTGCATATTTTATATATCTGGTATCTTGCAAATGGTATTAGAGAACTTTCCTTGGCAGAAATTGTGGGTATTTTTTTTTCAGGGTAGAGACGTATTCCGACGTCTTTAAGCCACAGAGATCTGTCGTTACGTGCATAAACCCGCAGTTGATGGATTCATACACGCAGGAAATGCAAGTGGTTCTTAAGCGCACATCTGTAGAAAAACCTGGACAGACCATCTTACTCATGTGGATCAAGTTCTCCGTCTACTCTCTCAGCACTGAATTTTCCTGAAACAGTCCAAATGTGATTTTGGTGCCTCAGAAGTAGAATACTTGGGTCATCTGGTGGGAAAGGATGGCGTCAAGGTGGACCCGAAAAATATTGAAGCTATGCAAGACTGGCCACACCCAAAGACTCTCAAAATCTTGCGTGGATTTTTGGGCCTCATAGGTTATTATCGCAAGTTCGTTAAGAACTATGGAAAGATTGCAGCACCTCTCACGACTCTCCTAAAAAAGAACTCCTTCACTTGGACTCCAGCAGCTGCTCAAGCTTTTCAAACCTTGAAGATGGCCATCTGCACCACTCTGGTTCTGGCCCTTCCCGACTTCACAAAGCCCTTTGTGTTGGAATGTGACACCTCAGGGAAAGGAATCGACGTTGTCCTTATGCAAGAGAGTCGACCTTTGGCCTTCACTAGAAAGCAATTGTCTAAAAAGAATCTGGGCAAACCCATTTATGAAAAAGAAATGTTGGCAATTCTGCATGCCATTGAGTTTTGGCGTCTGTATCTCTTGGGGAAACGCTTCCAAATTAAGACATACCATCAAAGCCTCAAGTACTTTCTGGAACAACGCATTTCCTCCCAGGAACAACAAAAATGGGTGACTAAGCTCTTTGGATATGATTATGAGATCATTTATAAGAAGGGCAAAGACAATTTCGTGGTGGATTCACTATCCCAGAAATATGAAGACGAAGGATCCCTTTTTTCTCTTTCCTTCATTGTACCCGATTGGCTCCAAGCTGTGTGCCAGGAATGGCTTCAAGATCCCAAAAG
>JASDQU010028003.1:29075-43187 GCA_032191745.1 Picea mariana | reverse complement strand
TTTACAGGTGTTTTTTCCAAAGAGAAGCTTAGGGAAGCTTATGGCCACATGTAGAAGAGGTCATGCCCGGATGAGCCATGATCCGTTTTTAGAGTTGTATTAGTCATTTTTGGGGTTTTTATGTGTTCTGATCTCAATGGTACAGTTTGTTTTTCCCTTGGAGTTGAGAAGCAGCTTGTAAAAGAACTTTTGACTAATTAATCCCAGAGAGCCAAGTCCATTATGGAGGCTCAAGGAGATGTAGCCCGGAGGGGGGTGAACTCCTTTATCAGCTTGTTCTTGTTGTGAGTTTGATGGTTTATTTGCTGCAAGTTATGTGCTGTGATTTCATTTAAAGCACATATTTAACCATTTAAAAGAACATTTCTTCATACATAAACATTTAAAGGAAGAAGCATAAAACTTAACACATAAGTTTATCTTGCATATTTATACACATGAAGCAAGGTCCTGTAAAGTTTATTTTAATGAAGTAGGGGTGCTTGCAGAGCATAACAAGTCAGCCTTCTATTTTCATATCACTGCCATAGCAACACTTCAGAACTCTTCCCTCTATTCCTTAGCCGTCCTCCTTCAACCCTTGCATCCTCTACTAAATTGACTCCATTCTACCCTAGGGAACTGATCCTAAGACCTCCAGCATTGAAGTAAGACTTTAATCCAAACACTCTCAAAACTCAAATTTAAAACCCTAACTACACTAACCCTAGCTCTAGCTAACCCTACTAACCCTAAGTGTTTCCGCTACCTTATGCTATTTGTATAATTAATGCAACAACGTCTTATGTTGTGAGAAATTGAATGGTATTTTAGGCATAAATTGAATAAAGTGTTGGTTTGTTATATTGAATGCCACATCATTTAAATGATTATTGATGAAGTGATATGATTTCCATTGCTATTGATAAAAATTGACTCCATCAATATTTATATTCAAATTGCTTATAATTTCATAAGATAGTTCTTGATTGATATGAAGTACTAACCCATTGAAATAGCTTTCATGTATCAGTTTGTTGTTGTCTTGTTCTAGGCAGGTGTCCTGCATTGGGGATTCACTTTATTATTGGCTATTTAGCCGGGACTATCTGTTTGGGTGGTGACTTGTGAGGGGGGAAACTTGTCATTGTCCCTTTATACTTTTGCCTCCTCAAAACCACAGGTCACTGGGGACATCTCCCCTGGGCCTAACCTCCCTAAAGACAAAGAGCCTTCCCATCGTGGTGACATTGGGTGGGATAGGTTCCCATTACGCCAGTTTGGTCTTCCGTCTCATAGCCTTTTATCCTAGCTACAAACTGTGCGATAAAATTTTGGCGTCGTTGCCAGGGAACACTGATTCAAACCTTCCTCCGACGACACTTTTTTGGTAATCTTTGCCCCTATGGTTCTATCTTACAAGCTTACCTGGCAACTCCACTTTGGGTGTTTCCCTTGTCTTTTGATAGTTTCAAGAAAAATATCTGGCGACTCCACTAATGACGAAGCCAACTATGACTTCACAATGGGATCCATGGAACTACAAACCTTTTTACATGAGTAAAATCCCGAGATATCCTAGACAAATTCCCCCCTGGTATAAAAAATGGCTCCCTAGATTCGCTAGCATCGATGGAGAAAGACTCAAGTGTCACATGAGTAGTTTCTGGGCTTTCTTTTAGCATCACCCTGTCAGTGATGATGCTTAAGACTTGGTAATGAAACTCTTCTCTGCCACTCTGCATGGAGAGGCTAGAAGTTGGTATGATAACCTTCTAGCTGCCATCATCACATCTATGGACCAGTTTGACGAAATATTTCTTGAGAGGTGGGGTGTGAAATTGGAATATATCCAATCATCATTGAAAGGACTTGAATACATAAAACAAACAAAGGATGAGACCGTTAGAGTTTTTGGGTTTAGGTTTCAGACGTTTCTATTCTAGATTCCTGAAAGACATCATCCTGAAGACAAGTACCTCATATACCTCTATACCAATGGGCTTCTAGGGCATTTAAGCTTCATCCTAAATAAAAAGGGTCCAAAAACACTTACGGAAGCTCACGGCATGGCCATACGAATCGAGGTAAACCTCTCCTTGTCCAAAATCAATGACCATACTATGGACACTCTCAGCTTGATAAAACTAGTTTCCCTGGAAACCTCTACTGATAATCCACAAGAAAGAAGGGAACAAGTTTTTGAACAGCTGAGTGAAGATGTGATTAAGGAGCAAGAACCTATGCAAGATGATGAAGTACCAACTTGTGCTCCTCCTTCTAATGAGGCCATCCAAGAGCCCTTATCTCCTACACAACAAAAAGATGCTGAGGTTTGTTGCTTTCCATTTCAGGATTTCGATGACACCTTGTCTCATGATTCAGAAAATGAAGGAGAAATGGAATCCCTGAAAGAAGTAGACCTTCCTTGTTGCACAATTGAAGATGAAGGGGTAGTTCATGAGGATGAGACCATGATGCATGAAGTCCTCGAAGCCCCTACACAAGAAGTTACAGTAAGTTTCCCTCCTCCCCTAGTTTTTTATGATGTTTTACCTTATGATGAAGGAAATGAGGAGGAGGTGAATGAGTTTTCAAAACCTGCATGTTATGATACAAATAATGGCATAGTTGATAACATTGATGAATTCATACATGTTGGGATACATAGGTGGGATATATTTGGTTATGATATGGATCCCATCTATGACATTGAGAGTCATTTCCAAGTGTTGCCTTTGCAATTATCGTAACAGATTAGTCTTCACCAGTGGCAATAAGGAGATGAGGTTCTTACCCACACTCTCCAAAAACCCAAGGATGACCTAGTACCTTGTTTTCCTAATGATTTTCGGTCATACCTTGAGGAATTTGATGATTTTTCCTCTGAGAATTTGGATTTATTTTATGAAGATGACTATCAACCACCACTGTGCTTAGATTTTGATACAAGTAAGAACATTGTTTGCCTAAAGAAGGATTCTCATGACTTTTCACTCCAGCCACCTGTTATTACTTTACCGTGCTTTTCCATTAAAGGCGTAGTTGGGAAGTATATTTTTTATGTTGAGTTTCCTCTTAGGAAAACCATAGACTCCAAGGGTTGGTTGGGTACTGCAAGTTTGAGTCAATTATCCCATTTTTTCAACTTTCCCTTGATAGTTTGCCAGTCATCTGCTAGATCTTTGTCGATCCCTTCCTTGACTTCAGAGCATGAAGATGTCCTAGGTAGCCAGTTTCCAGGCCCTTTGAGTAAGTTTTCTGAACCTTTCACTTTTCATGACCCTTTCTTGAAGTGGATTGAGTACTTTCCTCAGAGATGGACTTGGCAGGATTTTATCCCTCCCACCCACCTCCATGAGTTAGACTTTGAGATTTCTGATGATATGATATATATTCTAACTCATGACATTTTTGTGCTTGATTTATCACTATTATGGTTTATTATGAAGCACAAAGGCATGTATCGTGGGACATTGTTGGATTGGCTGCACTGGTCATTTGACTACATCGAACATCTAGCCAACAGGTAAGTAAAGGTAGGTACTTTGCTTTACATTTGCAAATTGATTGTTTTAATTTAGTATATATACATCTATATGTATGCCGGGGTGGAATTACCACCTCAATTTTGTTACTGATACTTCTATCGAGATTGAGCAGGTCTGGAGGTTATGCCAGAGATGCTGAGGTTCTCATGCGCTCTACGATGAGCACATGTCCCCGAGGTGGAGCCAGATGTTATCCCCACTTTTTAGGGATAGCTAGGAGATCATGTCTCGAGGTCCATAGGTCCTAGACATGGAGTACTGAGAGAAAGATTGACCTGAGCATGGCCCTGGAGGGACCACCTTTTCTTCTTCCATTATCTTTGTCTTGTCTACAGCAGCAACATCCATCACCATCGACTTGGTCCTGTATCAGAAGAGGTTCTTGCTCCATGAGGTAATTGGTCTAGGTATCATGGTATGTGTCACCTTGGATCATTAAAACCTTTAAATATATGCATCTGATTCTTTTTATCTCTAACAACTGCTTGGATATTACATTTTCCCACTTGACCATGTTTGGGGGGAATTGACAGGGTTCCCTAGTAAGCCTATGTCTGTAGGTTTTGGTTTGCCACTGGGGGGATTTCTAAAAAGCCATCGTTCGCTCCCATCATAGAACCACTCTTACATCTTATTTCCCGCTCACCTATCCCATTCCCCTTGTCTAGGCATTGGGTTGACGTATTTCAGGACTGCACCTTACCTCGTGGGAAGAAGGGGCTAAAGGCCCAGAAGGTAAAAGCAAGCTGGTAAAAGATAAAAGCCTAAAAATGAAACTTGAGATGCCTCGTCCAGGGATCCTCAAGAAAGAAATAAAAAGCTTCTCAGCAAGAAACAAGAGGGACCCAAAGAAATAATAAAACAAGACCTAATCAGAGGATAGGGGGTCTCATCACGAGCCAACCTATTAGGTCCATGGGTACCTAGCAGTATGGCATTGCCACCAGCTGGTTACCACGCCAGGGTAGTGACTCTTGGTTGCATGGGCAAGGGAAAGGGGGTCTCATCATGAGCCAACCTTCTCATCTCTGCAAAAGTACTTGTGGGTAACACTGTCATCTCTTGTCACCATGCTAAGGCAGTGTCCCCTGATTATCTTTTGAAAAAAAAAAGAAAATAAAAGAATAAAAAGAATAAAATAATAAAGGCAAGAATGGGCTTGAAAAAAAATGCATCCATGACAGGGACAACTCGCCTTCTACAAAGGCACCCACAGGTAACATGTTGCATCCTTGGCCCTTACTGCACCCACATGCTTGGACATCCCCTGACCACATCATCCACTTACATGGCTTGGATGAGATCTCTCTAGGAACTTTCCTTTTTCTGTGAACACTAGCCCAATAGGAACCCTTGCCCCTTTCCCCAGACTTGTATTGCAAGCTTGTGTAACGTCTTTGAGATATTGATTGATGTATTAGGGATTTTATGCATGTGTTTAATAATATTAATGATGAAATGTGATTGTCATTGCTATGATCCCTGTGACTGATGAGCCCATGGAGGGCGTATCCTTTGATGTGCAGGACCATACCCAACAGATAGGTACCATTTGGACCGGTACACATGGGGAGATGATCAGTTTGGACCTCCATGGGGCTGAAGAGCCCACCAGATGGATGTTGAGACCTCATCAGAGAGAAGAGATAGGATAAAGGTTGATCATAGTCTTTGCACCAGAGAAGAAGAGGACGTCCCATCAGAGGCACCTCGACAGAGATTGACCTAGTGGTGTTTGCCCTTTTTCAGTGGAAAGTTGGCCTTGGAAGGCCTAGGACATCACCCATCATAGCCATGATGTCATACAATAGTATGGATGTTTTGGGAGGTAGACTGGGCAGTATTGGCATGTGTGGCAGGTTGGAGAAGCCCAAGGAGGGCTAACGTTTTGCTCCAGGATGCCCCATTTTCCCTAGAAAGGGATAACACCTCCCTTGGAGGGGCTTATTATCTCTTTATAGCTCAATGAGGGTTTTAATTTGACAATTTAATGTAAAACATTATGATTTTGATAATTTGGCCTTGTCGGCGTTTTACCTGACCTAAAATGTAAAGTTAGGTCAAGGTTTTGTATAAATGGGATATTTTCACTCTCATTTTTTCACAACAACTTACTCACTCATTAGTGAGTTCTGAAATTTGCGCCCTATCTTGGGTATTTTTGTTGTTTTAGTGAGGTGCACTTGTTGAAGGAAGACATTTCTTGGCATTTTATGGTGTTTCTCTTGAAGGAAGGTGTTACAACTAGGGTTTGCATGGTTATTTCTTGATGAATTGTAAGTATTTTTCTGCAAAACTTCTTGATTGAATGGTTGTAGTCTTATTTTATTACATGTATTTATAATTTGCTAAATCAAAACCCTAGGTGACAAGCACACAAGTAGGTCCTTGTCTCAAGTCCCCTAAAAGAGGAACTTTTCAGCCATTGAAGAAGGAAAGAGCCTAGCCTTTGCTACACTCTTCTCCTTTTCTTCCCCTATTGCTAGCCTTACTTTCCAGAGGTCAAGAAGGAGGAGACGTCCCAGGCCTAGGTTATCTACACCTAGGGCCGTTTTTCTTCTAGGGTTTGATGATAGAGCCTTGTTGTAGCAACACTCTCCCTCATTACACTCTCTTTTCTTGATTTTATCCTTTATGCTAGCCGTTTTTTCCAAGTCAACCTAAGGAAGGAGGAGAGAGCACGAGGCCTTGCTTTAGCAACATGGGAGATAGCCTCTCTCCCCTAGGGTTTTGATTCTGAGGCCCTGCCATAGTAGCACTTCAGAACTCTTCCCTCTAGTCCTTAGCCGTCCTCCTTCAACCCTTGCGTCCTCTACTAAATTGACTCCATTCTACCCTGGGGCACTGATCCTAAGACCTCCAACGTTGAAGTAAGACTTTGATCCAAACACTCTCAAAACTTGAATTTAAAACCCTAACTATACTAACCCTAGCTATAACTAACCCTACTAACCCTAAGTGTTGCTGCTACCTTATGTTATTTGTATCATTAATGCAATAATGTCTTATCTTGTGAGCAATTGAATGGTGTTTTAGGCATAAATTGAATAAAGTGTCAGTTTGTTATATTGAATGCCACGTCATTTAAATGATTATTGATGAAGTGATATGATTTCCATTGCTATTGATAACCATTGACTCCGTCAATATTTATATTCAAATTTCTCATAAGTTCATCATATAGTTCTTGATTGATATGAAGTACTAACCCATTGAAATAACTTGCACGTATCAGTTTGTTGTTGTCTTGTTCTAGGCAGGTTTCCTTCATTGGGGATTCACTTTATTATTGGATGTTTATTCGAGACTATTTGTTTAGGTGGTGACTTGTGAGGGGGAAAACTTGTCCTTGTTCCTTTATCCTTTTGCCTCTTCAAAACCACAGGTCACCGGGGATGTCTCCCCTGGGACTAACCTCCCGAAAGAGAAAGAGCCTTCCCATCGTGGTGACATTGGGTAGGATAGATTCCCGTTACACCAGTTTGGTCTTCCGTCTCATAGCTTTTTATCCTAGCTACAAACTATGTGATAACACACCCAATTTCAATTGGAGTTCTTTGACACACACTAAATAGTCCTCCATTCTCTCAAAAGAATGAGGATCGAGAGAGATCAACTATTTCTCCAATTGCATGACGTGGCTCTCGTTGACTCAGTCAAACAACAAATTCAACTTCTTCCAGCCTTGATGAGGACAGTCGATTCCACTGAGGTGAAATTGAATCTCTTGCGATATGTATGTCGTGATGACCCCTACAGCCTCATCATTCTTTCCATCAACAATGAACTTCACATGCTCGTCTGTTGGATGTAGAATTGAAACCTTCGTATATTTCCACAATCCTTTTCTCTTTAGTAAAGTTTCAATAAATGGTGCCCATAATACATAATTTGATCCATTCAAAACAATAGGATCAATCTTTGAATCCATATTCGATATCTATACATAATTGGTCGATTTCAATAAGTTCCAATCAACAACCATTGACCTAGAGTCAATCATACAACAGATCCGACTCAACAAGGTTTATGGATAACATGTCAAGGTTTTAAATTGTTGACTTTGATACCATGTTGGGTAATAGGGTGGAACACAACATGAAATAGAGAACACAGTACTACAGATAATCGACGAGGAACAAAAAATTTCAAAGATAGAGGGTGGTGTCTAAAGACATTGTTACAACACTTAAGCAGGGTGCATTATGATTAGAACATCACAATACATGTTGTACATCTTGATCCACATGATCTATTGCACAATAATCATGATCTACTTGATGAGAATGAACCAAGGGGTCTCCTTTTTATAGCCTTGAGATCTATATGTCTTCCATAGGATCGGGAAGATCTTGTCCACATGTAATCATTGTCTATTAGAGTTGACTTTGATAAATCTTCTTTGTTGAGTTGGCTTGACAAGGATGCTCGACTCGACCACCTACGCGTCTAACTCATAATCAATTGCTGGGTTGGTTGATCCACCACTTGACTATCTTCGATTTTCTGACCGATAGTCATGTCGACTACTCGACCTTTTGATTGACTAAACCCATGATATGCGTGAAGAACCATCAATGCTTGATGTTCCAACACTATTGTTCAAATTCTTCACCCTCCAACTCAAACTCTATTGTCTTTGGTTCTTCTTCCTTTTTAGGAACAACTTTAACCTCCCTAAATACTACATCCTGACTATAAACAATCTTCTTTTTTATTGGGTTCCAAATTTTATAACCTTTTATACCATCTTTGTAACTAATAAAGATACATTTTTCAGATTTTTTATCCAACTTACTCCTATTTTCCTTTGGAAAATACAGATAAGCATCATAACCAAAATCTCTAAGATGTTTAAGAGAAGAATTTTTTACCATTCCATGCCTCATGCAATGTTTTATCTACTAGTGCTAATGTAGGTGACCGATTTACCAAGTAACATGTACTACCCATTGCCTTTTTCCTGAATTGTTGTGTTAACCATACGCCATTGAGCACATTTCTTTCCTTTTCCATCAACATCGTATTCATTTTTTCTACAAATCCATTCTATTTGGGTGTGTATGGAGTATTATTTTTCCTTTCTATTCTGCACTTCTTACAAAATTCGACCTTAAACTTATTTCTGCATAACTCTCCACCATTATCTATCCTCAACATATTTATTTTCTTCTCTATCTGACTCTCTACAAGAACCTTAAACTCTTTAAATATACAAAAAACCTTAGATTTATTTCAAAGGAAATAGACCCATGTATTCCTTGAGAAATCATCTATGAGTGAAACATTGTAAACAAATTTACCTAATGATGGAATAGGAACATGTCCAAACACATCAATATGTCTCAACTCCGAGATTCATTTTTCTCTTGTATCACTAGATGGAAATATCATTGATTATGTTTACCATATATACAATGTTCACATAAATTGAAATCTCATGAGAAATCAAACATACCTTCAACCATACCTTTACCCTATAATGCTCTAAATCCCTTCTCTCCAACATGTCCTAATCTTTGATGCCATAGCATGGTATTCTATCTAGGGATAGTAGGGTTCCTATCTTTTTCATTGCTATCCTTGCGAACAACAAAGCTATTACACCCATCATTAAAATCACTTCCCAATAGCTTGTACAAATTTCCAATCTGAACTCCTTTAATCAACACCATTTCTTCTCAAAGCTCTTGCATGTATCCTTTTCAAATACAATATGCACACCTACATCACCCATATTACTGATAGATATCATGTTTTTTTCCAGATCTAGAATGTGGAAAACCCTAGGGAGAAATCTAATCCTTCCATATTTGAGCAATAACTTTACCCTTCCACGTCCTATGATTTTGGTTGTCGAGTAATCTCCTAGGAAAAGATCACTTCCACTGTACTTTTCATATTCACAAAACTACTCACTATGAAGATTCATATGAAATGGAGCAACTAAGTTGATCAACCATACATTGTGATCTGCATGTGTACCTATAGATGCCAAGTAAACATTACCTCCTCCTTCCATGGAGGTTTTCATTTCCATTGAAGGAGCATCATTAGATCCCTTACTTTTATCAACATTCTTATATCTACAAGCTTTCTTATAGTGCCCATCTTTACCGCATTTCTAGTATTTCCTTAAAGATTGTCCTAGATATTTAGATCTACCCCTAGATTTAAATCTCACCCCTAAAGAACTATTTTTCTCTCTTAGGACCAACCTCTTACAAATAAAACATCCTTGGCCACACCCTCCATTGAATTTCTCCTCATTTCCTTTAATAACAAGTATGCAACTATATCCACAATGTTTAATGTGTATTGGGTGGTACTACCAATTGCTACAACCATATTATCCCAAGAGTCTGGTAGAGATCATAACAAGCTAATACACTTAACTCCTTCTTCCATCTTAATATTAACAAAGACAATTTGACTTACCAAAGTATTGAAGGAATTTAGATGCTCATCACAGAGTCACCATCTTCCATCCTAAGATTATACAGCTTCTTTTGAAGAAACAACTTGTTTATCGGGGACTTTGACTAATACAAATTCCCTAAATTTTCCCATAGCCTCTTGACAATGTCTTCTCTGAAGAGAATTAGCAAAATTGAATTTGAGACACAAAGTTGAATCGTACTTTTCACCTTTATTTCCATATTTTCTCAATCTTTTGTCGACATACTAGTATGTTTTATACCTAGATCCACAGCAACCCATTTTTCTCTATTTACAAGAAGATCTTCCATCTTTAGTTTCCGTAACTCAAAGCGATGGCCATTAAACTTCTCTATTTCTGTTCTTGAATTTCTTTCCATTTTATTTACACAAGATTCACTACACAAAGCTCCCAGTTAAGCATGGGTTTATCGTTGACCCAAGATACCCTTTCTCTTCACATAATGAGCTAAACCCTAGCAACAAAGGCATCCCCCTAAAGCTAATAAACTTGCTCTGATACCACTTGAATAGTTTGATAAACATGTGCAAGAAAAGAAATATGAGCATAATCTAAAAAACTCAATAATAGACACCGGCACACACATAGTACACAAGGATTTACCTTGGAAACCCTTAACTAAGAAAACCAATCAACTTGAGAGAATCACCTTTCTCTTTATTCTTGTGTTAACTTCACCATTCACATTACAATATATAAGTATTCCATGACATACAAAACCATATTCTGTTAACCCAGATTAGATTACAACCATAATTCCTTAACCAAAATTAATTTACAATGGGCCAAAAAAACACAAAACATACAAAAAACAAACCCCCTTTGCTCTAGGAACCAACAAAGAATACAACACATATCTAACAAATCAAACCCAGTGATAAATTTATTTATTAATCTTTTCTTTCTATATATTAACCCATTTCCCTTTTTTATGCTTTTGTTTTTAATCCCCTTTTTCTTACTCATGTTTTTATTTTTATTTTTATGATTAATTTCTTAGGCTATTTGAGTGCATTTTCTTCCCTCATATTGGTAGCAACTCCCTACATGTACTTCCTTCCTCGTATAATTTGAAACCCTTTCAATTGTTTTTCATGCTATATAGAACCCCACCTTTTACACTTGCAACATTGCTTTTAATCATTCTACTATTTCTTGTGATGATAAGTGCAATGTTCAGTTGAAACGCATTGGCTCAAAATATTTGATGCAATTAAAAAAAATTCTAGCTATATTCCATTCCAATTATAAATTCATGTATGTCTAAAGTAACACGAATTTCATGTTTGGCTAAGCTATCATGACACCCCAACCGTAAAACAACTTGTTCAGATAAGTGTTGACCAAAATTTAGTCATCTATATTTTCCTGCTCTTGAATTCATAAAAGAAAATGATATCAAAAGAAGAATTTTTTTCAAATATTATAAGTACATGGTGTAGCCCTCAGTCTCAACTTTGCCACACATTTTTCAGAATCAAAATTTGACTCTGTATGCCTAAGATATTCATAATTTTGTTCAGAATTCCAACAAAGAGATTACAAAAATAACTTTGAAAAGTGGCAAGAAGAATTTGTCCAAGTATGGTGCACCTTTCCTCATACTCTCCTCACTTATTCATTTCTCTCACCATCCACCTCCACACTTAACCATTTTACTCTCATATCCCCTTAACTTCTCATACTTAGCCATTTTTCTACCTTACATTCCTTACTCTCCTCTCTCTTATTCTCCTTTCAATACTTAACCATTTTCCCCTCTCTCACTATACTCTCTTCCACTCTACTCTCTTAACCATTTCCCCCTCTCTCACTATACCCTCTTCCACTCTACTCTCATAATCTCATTCCATACTTAACCATTTTTCTTTCTTACACTTTACTCAGCCATTTCCACATTCACATTCATATTGCATACAACTTGTGACACATGGTAGATTTTGATTGCTAGATAATTGACCAACCACATAATGACACATGGCGATGTTCAAAAGGTTATTCCATACTTAACCATTTTTCTTTCTTACACTCTACTCAACCATTTCCACGTTCACATTCATATTGCACACAACTTGTGACACATGATAGATTTTGATTGGTAGATAATTGACCAACCACATAATGACACATGGCGATGTTCAAATGGTTGACTCATCAGTGCTGACTGGGGATGGTGGAGTATAATTTCGGTCAAAATATTATTATCTAATTAATTTTCTAAGGGGAGGTCGAATCCTCTTAAGCTCCACATTCTTCTTATCTTTTCAAGTTTCTTACTAAGTGTCCATTACACTTAGCATTATATGTAATAAAACTCTCATACTCCCATGCATGTGGGATAAATTTTATGACCAAAAAGTCGAATTACTAAGGAGAAAAACGAATTTGATCAAGGACTCACATTTTCCCATGAATTTGATCAATGATCCCTGAGTCACGAACTTCTGAAGGCCATAAATTGAACTCTGGGTGATGAAATTGCACAAATTTTATACCAATGCAAATTTATTTCGATGAAGAAGATGATGGTACAAGTTATAAGGGTTGAAAGTGGCCACATTTTTCCCAGAAATTGAAATATCAGCCAACTTCATTTTTTAATGGGTCTACATGAAAACTCAATTTCACGAGCTCATATCTTGAGATACGGGTGACGGATTTGGGAAAAATTTATATCGTTGGAAATATAAGACGATGAAGATCACATATGAAGTGATTTCCATGGCTAAAAATTTGACTATAACTTTTAAAAAATTAAAATACAGTCCTCCTCTTTTAATTGGAAATTAATTAAATTTTGAAAATAAAAGTTTATTTAAAAACTTTTATTAAAAAATGAAAAAGACCCATTTTAAAGATACAAATGATAATGATGTGAAATCATTAAAAAAAAATAATGAGACATTACTTAAAGAGAATACTTCAAGAAGAAAAGTGTATGGGAAATTAAAGAAAAGAAAAACCCTAACTACTCAAGTAGTTAGAAAAATCTAATTTTAAAAAGAGAAGAAGTGCTTCATCAAGGATTCCATAATCAGAATTATCAAAGGGGCAGGGGCAGAAGTCATAGGAAGAAGAAGGTACATCCATGAATATACAACCAAGCTTCTGATCAGTGAAGAAATATCTCCATCTTCCCCACTCTTTCTCTTCTTCTACACCATTTCTCATAGCTTTATGCTTGAATATCTGAATTAGGCACATGGCTAAGTTTTGAGTGTTCTTCTTGTATTCTTCAAAAGGATTTTTCTTATATGATCATGGAGTATTTACWACCATATACATGACTGTCAGAGATTTTTTAATGAAGAACATTTTTCATGAATAAAACTCCACAAAGAATTACYTCGGGGTTAATTTTGATTGCATCTTGTAACTTTGAGTCGTAAGTATGAGATATTTGAAATTGAMYTATAAATTCTATTTTTKATATTCATAGTAATACTCTTTTAAAATTMTTTGAGATGATCAAATTATTCTCTCCYATTTCTCRTGAAGAATATATGGATGCATTTATATGTGATTAAGAAGATTGTGTATGTGATGTTGATCACACAKAAATTMTGATGTTGAAGCCCTCCTTCAATGTTTTCTATTGTTAAAAGACYTCTTGTTGCACATCAAGATCAGATCAAGTTATCRAGGAACCATTTGTTTGAATAAATCCAAGCAATAAATATCTAGAGTTTGTTGCCTTAGCATTCTCCTAATCCAAGATATCACATAAATATATTTTAGCCAAAGAGGAGTACCACCTCTCTAAAAACGTAAGGGGATTCATATCCTCGTGAGGTTGTCATTTCAGTCACCAAAAAAGAAGGCAGGCACTCTATCCATGGCTCGAGATGTGCGGGAAAGGAAAGTAACTCCATCACAGAGTTTTGGGATGGGAGCTAATAGGGAAGAAAGAGGAAGCGAACCTATTCTTCTTGACTGTTTCAGAAAAGGAAAGGTGGAAACTACTCGGGCTGGGCCCATCATTTTATAAAATCCCATGACAGATTCAAACGTCAACATTTTTGGATATCATACTGGGGAAACATTTTTTTTCAAGATATTTGAGGCCATGCTTCAAATTTGATTGAGGAACCAGAGTCTCCATGGTTTAAGGCTTCGAAAAGA
>JASDQU010028002.1:3397-29286 GCA_032191745.1 Picea mariana | reverse complement strand
CCTACCTGATGTGCATAAAGGATAAAATTTTCCTTGTAAAATCAAAGGGCCAAATTGTTAAAGTTGACTATAGGAAACTGCAAGGTCTAAAATGTACACTCCAAAATGGATGATTTTTATGTACAAACATCCACGACATTTTGATGAATAAGAGAATGGTGGTTTATGAGAGAAACCAAGGTTAGTTTTGCATTTTCAGTCATAAGAGACTCTTTTGTGCAAAAATAGGCAAGAGATGCCTAGTAAAACCCTCAAAATGCACAACTTGTTTGTAAAAAGTAACCCAAGGATATATTATACCTTAGATTTGTTCTGCAAGTTGTTGGGGGTGTGGTTTATCATAGTAGACATGTTCATGTTGTCTATTTTACAAATACAAGTTTAAAAAGGGTGGTTGTGCAAAAGAGGTAACGTTTGCCTTGTAATTTGCAAGGTCGAAACTTTACTAAATGACAAAATTAAAATACATGCCCAAGTTTCCATGTAGCTCCAAAAATTGTTTTATAGGTTGTAAGATGGATTTAGATATAGTGTAAATTTACCTATATCATCTAAAGTTTAATTTAAGAATGAGATATGTTGTTTTCATGCACTTAGATTTGGTATTTCAAGGCAAAAATTGCCTTAGATAAAATGCACGCCCTAGTCTCAATTTTGACTCAAATTGAGTGGTTCAACTTAAAAAAGGTGTAGTTTGTGATTTTACATTTATCTATAAACTTATATTGGAATTTTCGTACATAAACCTACTTTGTGTGCATAGAGACTAAAAATTGCCTTGTAAAACCAAAGGGCCAAATTGTTACAATTTTCTATATGAAACTGGATGCCCAAAGTTGTCTAAGGCTCCATAATTTAGGATTTAAGTTGTAAATCGATCATTATAATATTTATAACTTGTTTGTACAATTAGTAGTTCATTTACACTCCAAAAAGGATGATTTTTATGCACAAATATTCATGACATTTTGATGAATCAAAGGATGGTGGGTTATGAGAAAAACCAAGGTCAGTTTTGCATTTTTAGTCACAAAAGACTCTTCTGTTAAAAAATAGGCAAGATTTGCCTAGTAAAACCCTCAAAATGCACATGTTTGTGAAAAGTAAGCCAAGGTTGTATTATACCTTAGATTTGAGATGTGCAAGTTGTTGAGGGTGTGGTTTAACATAGTAGATCTGTTCATGCTGTCTATTTTGCAATTTCAAGTTTAAAAAGGGGGGGGGGGCGGCTTTGCAAAAGAGAAAGTTTGTCTTGTAATTTGCAAGGTTGAAACTGTACTAAGTGACAATATTAAAATACACGCCCAAGCTTCCATGTAGCTCCAAAAATTGTTTTGTAGGTTTTAAGATGGAGTTAGATATAGTTTAAATTTACCTTTCTCATCTAAATTTCATTTGAAGAATGGGATATGTTGTTTTCATGCACCTAGATTTGGTATTTCATGTAAATTTGAAGGAAAAACCGCTTTAGAGTAAAATGCACGCCCTAGTCTCAATTTTGACCCAAATTGAGTGGTTCAACTTGCAAAGGGTGTAGTTTGTGATTTTACACATGTCTATAAACTTATATTGACATTTTTAGACATAAAACTACCCGGTGTGCATAAAGGCTAAAAATTGTCTTGTAAAACCAAATGGTCAAATTGTTAAAGTTGACTATATTAAACTACATGTCTAAAGTTGGCTAAGAATCTATAATTTAGGATTTAAGTTGTAAATTGAAGATTCCAATATTTATAATATGTTTGTACAATTATTAGTGCATTTACTCTCCAAAAAAGATGATTTCTATGCACAAAATTTCATGACATTTTGATGAATCAGAGGATGGTGGGTTATGGGAGAAACCAAGGTCAATTTTTCATTTTCAATCATAAAAGACTCTATTGTGCAAAAAGACTATGTAATTTGCAAGGTCGAACCTATACTAAGTGACAACATTAAAATGCACGTCCAAGCTTCCCTGTAGCTCAAAAAATGTTTTAAAGGTTGTAATATGGAGTTAATTATATCGTGAATTTACATATGTCATTTAAAGTGCATTTGGAGAACATGTGAGGTTGCTTTCATGCAACTATATTTGAGATTTCATGTAAAATTGAATGCAAAACCACTTTAGAGTAAAATGCACACCCTAGTGCCAATTTTGACCCATTTATTTTGCATCCAACAAGGCTCTACTAAGACCTTTAGCCACTATAAAAATAGAAATGGAGAGAGGGACACCCTTTTATTAAGCCCTATCAAGCCTTAAAAAAACTAAAGTAGACCCATTTATTAAGATAGAGAAAGAAGTTGAGGATACACAATTCATAACCTAGTTTGCAAAAGGAACACAAAACCCTAAACGAATTAGCATCAATCTCAAATAAAACCAACCAACCCTATCATATGCCTTAGATAAATCAACTTTAACCACCAATACCCCAATATTCCTAGTCTTAATGGAATGTAGACCCTTTTGCACCACTCCCAATGGCCTCATGAATATGCCTACCATCAAAAAACCCAAACTACTCACTAGAAATAGACTCGGATAGCAGTCCTTTAACCCTTATGACGATAATATTTGCAATAATTTTATATATGTGGTTGTATAGGGAAATAGGCCTATACTCCTAAAAACAAGTAGGGTTATCAGACTTAGGGATCAAAACAATGTTTCTTCTTTCAAAACACATAAGTCATAACTTATCAAACTATTTAGTAATCAAAGAATATTTGTAAAAAAAATTATATCATTTATCTTAGGCAATAACCAATTGATTTCTTGTTACTACCTTTAAAATTTAGCAACAACACCACTCCATCAATGTCACATGTGCATCATTGAAAATAATTAATAAAAAAATTTCACAGTAAAATATTTAGAGAAAAAATAAATTTTCATATCAATTAGTAGGAACTTACAACAAAAATAAATGACAATGGAAAATATCTTTAGAAATACATGGAAAAAATTCTACACACTAATATACAACATGGTATACCACCTGCATGTTGAAAGAAGTAAAAAAAACAATACAAGTAAAGTATTAAAAACTTTTTATTTTGTTACATAAATTTACATGATTTAAATTGAAAATTCATGGTTTTCCTAAGAGTAGTTGTTATTAACATCCATCCATATGTAGTGAATATTCCCAAAAATTTGGGATGCATAATCATTCATTTGGAAAAAATATTAAGAAAACCTATTATATGTTGATGGAAATTGTTTATATTTAAGTGAAAAATATAAGTGTATGCATAACTATAACAATACATTATGCTACAAGTTTTTAATTTTCAATGAAAATATGAAAATTTGTAGCCTAAATTTCTTCAATGTTTTTTTTAACCAAATTGGTTAAAATTCGCTTTAAAAAAACATTGGATCAAAGCAATGAAAGTAACATTGAAAGTTGCAAGAATTCTCCCAAAACATCTTGATTCTTCAACAATCCTCAACAACTCATCATTCTAATATTTATAACATGTTTATACAATTAGTAATGCATTTACACTCCAAAAAGGATGATTTCTATGCACAAAGATTTACGATATTTTGATGAATAAAAGAATGGTGGGTTATGAGAGAAACCAATGTCAGTTTTCCATTTTCAGTCATTAAAAACTCTGTTCTACAAAAAGACTTTGTTATTTGCAAGGTTGAACCTGTACTAAGTGACAACATTAAAATGCACGCCCAAGCTTCCCTGTAGCTAAAATATTTTTTTAAAGGTTGTAATATGGAGTTAGATATATTGTGAATTTACATATGTCATTCAAAGTGCAATTGAAGAACACGTGAGGTTGCTTTCATGCAACTAGATTTGGGATTTCATGTAAATTTGAATGCAAAACTGCCTCAGAGTAAAATGCCCGCCCTGGTGTCATTTTTGAGCCAAATTGAGTGGTTCAAATTGAATAAGGTGTCGTTTGTGATTTCACACACACACATAACTTTATATTGGCATTTCTAGACATAAACCTACCTGATGTGCATAAATACTAACAATTGTTTTCTCTTTTTCTTTAAAGAACGAGTGCTTATTGTTATTACTGATTCTTCTTTCTCAATAGAATTTAAAATTCCTTACAAAAATTGGAGCATAGTATAAAATCTATGTGAGTGAAAATATTAAATTTTGTGTTGGCTTAAGTACATTGAAACGAAGAAATTATAAACAAAATATGTTGCTAACATATCTTTCAGATGGATATTTCTTGTAAATATCCTTTAGATAAACATAACACACATTGGTCCAATAAGATATGATTCGTTAAAGGAACATAAGTTCTTTACATTAAAAACGAGATATACAAAGTAGTAGGCTAAAAGCCTAGAATGATGAAAATTACAAAATATCTCTTAATTGCATCCTCACACACAGTACTTAATACTATTAACATATAATGATCTAATTCTATTTAGGCATCACCCATTTCCTCATCTTCGCTAATGTAGACATTATTCCTAGAGGCAGATGAACTAATGCCGTCAACTCCATTATTCTCATCATCTTGGCATCTGAGACATTTTAGAACATGAAGTTCATGTTTAATCTCGATTAAATAATTAATAACTATGTTCAGTTTGTTCTCAACCACGAGTTGAAAGTCTAGTGTGGGTTGTTCATTCCTTGCATGAGCTTTAAAAATTTTCTCCCTTGCTTCAAGAGCACTCTTAACTAAACAAATAGGGACTTTAGGAAATGTATATACAAATATTTTTGAAGTAACTGATGTTGCAACAACAAGAACTACACAATTTCTAAGATTAGCAGGAGCTGTAGAAGTATTTCCAATCTTCGAACTATTCTCGTTTCTCCGATAATTTGAGCCTTCCATCACCATTAGACAAGTGTAATCATCATGTTCACAATCAATATTTGATTATCTTTCATATACAAATGATCAATGTAATGACCATTAAATAAAGGATTTTCCATGAACAAATCTATAGTTTTAATCCTTCATTGGATTTCCAAAGTACAAGTTGATACTCTTCATGTGTGAATTATTACACAATTTGCTTGAACGGATGGTTGTATCAATCAAATTATGAATATCATCATTAAACATAGATGGCGGTTTAATTAGTTAATAATTATGATACTGACTAAGACTGTAGTACTTTGAAAAACATTATGATTCGTAATCAATAGGTTGTACTTTGAAAAACATTAAGATTTGTAATCATTCATAAATTTGATTTTGCGATTGTGTCTAAAGTTTTATATTGTCTTATTTAACACTTTGAAATTCCTCCAAATTTTTCATAATTACATTTATAATGAAGGAAAATGCATTGTTTCTTTCCAACCATCTTAATTGGAAAAATATTATAGATTGCATCAACCTAAAAAATATATGATCACTAGATTTGTGGAACAATTTCACCAGGATCATGATGTTAAAAAGATCTTAGTAGGATGGTGGGTTGAAGATAAGAGACTCTTTGCTAAGAATGATGGAATATATACAATGACTAATTTAAGAATCCCTATATTTATGTCATGGATTTGATGTGTAGACTTATCGGGAAGCAAATTGTACCCACTTTAAGGATGTTTAAATCCCGATCGTTCATACTATAATCACAAGTGGTTCTATATTCAATTGGGTTGCCATTTTATCACATTCAATGAAAAGAGCCATAAAGAAGGCTAAGAAGCCAACTATTGAGATTCTCCCTACTTTTTATATGGTTTCTTATTTGTTTGACATCGTGTATGCAAGCAACTATTTTCTAGGTCTAAATTGAAATTGGAATATCATTGAAAGTTGGAAGAAGCATGGCGAGATGAGGTTATGTGTTGATTTTAGAAACCTTAACTAGATGTCTCTCAAGGACAATTACCCATTTCCAAATATGGAAAATATATTGTAGAAGGTAATAGGATCAAGCATGTTATCCATGCTTGCTGGGTTTTTAGGGTACAATCAAGTACTAGTAAAGGAAGACAATTAACATCGATCAACATTCACTACCCCATGGGGGACATATGAATATCTTAGGATGCCATTTTGAATTGATGATTGTAGGATCAATGTTCCAGAGGGCTATGGATTTCCTCTTCAAGGATTTGATTGGAAAGGTTATAGAGATATATCATGATGACCTAAATGTTTTCTCCAAGGAAATAAGGGATCATGTGTGACATTTAAGACAAGTGTTTGAGAGGTGTAGGAAATATGGTATATCATTAAATCCAAAGAAGTTTTTCTTCGAAGTTCATGAAGGTAAACTCCTTGGGCATATCATCTCTAAGGAAGGGATTAAGATACATCCCTCGAGTATAGAAGCCATGAAAAAAATTCCCCTACCTGGATATAAGAAGGTGGCACAATCTTTCTTCAGAAAGATGATTTTATCTGAAAGTTCATCCCCAAATTTTCATAATGTACTAAACATGTATCCAATCTATTGAAGAAGGATTGAGAGTTTAAATGGGATGATGACAACAAAAGGGAATTCAAGATTATGAAAGATTCCATAGTTTCGACGTCGATCTTAGTAAGCCCAGATTATTTGAAGGATTTTTCATGTATTTTCTTTTGCCTTTAAAGATATAATTGCAGGTGTGTTGTTGTAAAAGAATGATCAGAACATGGAACATCCTACAACATTCATGAGTAAGGCACTCAAGGATTAGGAATTGAAATACACCACAATGGAGAAACAAATGTATGCCCTTGTGCATTCTCTGAAGTACTTTCGAGCTTATGTGGGATATTCAAGGGTCATTACATATGCCCCTCATGCCGTTGTTAAGGATATATTAACTCAACAATATTTTTTGGGCACCCAAGGGAAATGGGTGTCCAAGATCTAGGTGTATGACATGGAAATCAAGCCTACAAAACTAGTAAAGAGGAAAGGATTAACAAATATTCTTGCCGAGGGAAATGATAAAGCACTAGATATGAATAAGGAAGAGGCCCTAAGATTGTATCTGTGATCTTGGATGAATTGGACTAACACGAGTTGTATGTAAAAATGGTTTACTACCTAAAAAACTTAACATGTCCATATCACCTTGTTGATTACAAAAGGAGGGCCTTGAATCTTAAAGCATCAAAGTATTGCATGGTTAAGGGAGTTATGGGTTGGATGAATCTAGATGGTCTAATCTTGAGGTGTGTCAATAGTGTGAAAGCCCAAAGGTTGATCACATAATTCCATGTGGGATTGTGTGGTGGCCACTATGTGGCTTAGACAACGACGCATAAAAATTTACGAGCGAGTTACTATCAGTGAATTATATTTGTCAATGTCCACAAATTTGTTAGAGCATGTTAGAAATGCCAAGTATTCATAAGAAATCAATGTTTGGCAGCTTTACCTTTGCAACGAGTGGTGAGAAAGGAACGTGTCCAACAATTGGGCTTAAACTTCAATGGGGAATTTAAAGATAACTTTAGAAACAAATTCAAATGGATACTAACTGCCACCGATTATTTCATCGAGTGGGTTGAGGCGATACCCACAAAGAGAGAAACCTATAATGTGGTTAGGGACTTTTTAGAGGAAAGAATTATTACCAGATTTGGTGTCCCTGCCAAGATTACAACCGACAATGCCCAAGGCCTTTGATTCATCAGAACTATCAACATTTTGTTTTGATTACGACATTGTTGTACCTCATTCATCAAATGATTATCCATGAGAAAATGACCCAACAAAATTGAGCGATAAGAATTTGATGGACATCGTCAAAAAAACTATAGGTGATAACAAAAGAAATTGGGACAATAACATTAAGTATGCTTTATTAGCGGACATAATAAGAAGAAACAAGCTACAAGGAAAAACCCATTTGAATTGGTGTACATGATGGAAGTTACTTTGTCAATGCATTTGAAGATCCCAATATATCATTTATTGCAACATTTCACCATATATAAAGAAGCAATTCAAGCGCTTTTGAAGTTGGACGAAAATTGAAGGATGGCATTTGATTATCTTGTTTAGAGTCAGAGTAAAATCAAGGGAGCATTTGATAAGAAGGCTTGTCCAAGGGTTCCGCAGAAAGAAGGTATAGTCCTTGTTATCCCCACTTTTAGGGATAACTAGGAGATTATGTCTCGAGGCCCACAGGTCCTAGAAATGGAGTACGGAGAGCTAGATCGACTTGAGCATGGCCCTGGAGGGCCCATATTTTCTCCGTTTCAGCGCCTCCACTTTGTCAGCAACAACAACATCCATCACCTTCGGATTGGTCCTGTATCAAAGATGGTTCTTTCTCCACGAGGTAATGAGTCCAGGTATCATGGTATGTGTCACTCTGATCCTCAAAACCTTTGAATATGTGCATTTAATTCCTTTTGTTTCTAACAAATGCTTGGATCTTATACTTTTCCACTTGACCATGTTTGGGGGGAATGATAGGATGCCCTAGTAAGCCCGTTCCCATAGGTTTTGGTTTGCCAATGGGGGGATTTCTAAAAAGTCATTGTCTTCTCCCGACATATTACCACTTTTTCATCTTGCTTCCCGCTCATCCACCCCATTACATTTGTCTGGGCATTGGGTTGGAAAATCATTTAAGGTTTGTACCTTGCCTTGTGGGAAAAAGGGGCTAAAGGTCCATAAGGTAAAAGCAAGCTGGCAAAAGATAAAAGCCTAAAAATAAAACCTCGAGATGCTTTGCCCAGGGATCCCCGAGAAAGCAATAAAAGGCTTCTCAGCAAGAAACAAGAGGGACCTATAAAAAATAATAAAACAAGACCTAGTCAAAGGATAGGGGGTCTCATCACGAGCCAGGCTATTAGGTCCATGGGTACCTAGTAGTATGACACTACTAACAGCTAGTTACCATGCCAGGGTAGTGGCTCTTGGTTGCATGGCCAAGAGAAAGGGGGTCTCATCACGAGCCAACCTTCTCATTTTTGTGAAAGTACTCATGGGTAACACTGCCACCACTAGTCACCACGCCAGGGAAGTGTCCCCTGATGAGCCTCTTGAAAGAAAAAAACAATAAAGAATAAAGAATAAAAGGCATGAATGGGCTTGGAAACAATTTCATCCAGGACAGGTGCAACTCGCCTTCTACAAAGGCACCCATAGGTAAGCCCTGCATTTCCTTGCTTTCACTGCACCCCTTGTCAGGACATCCCTTATCCACCTCACCCATTTACATGACTTAGATTTAACCTCTTCTAGAAACATCCATTTTCCAATGGAAACTAGCCCAATAGGACGCCCTGTCACTTTCTCCAAACTTGTATTACAGACTTGTATAATGTCTTTAAGCACTTAATTGGGGTAATAGGGGTTTTATGCACATGTTTAATAATATTGATGATGAGATGTGATTGAAAGTGCTATGATCCCTATGATTTATGAGCCCATGGAGGGCGTAGCTATTGATGTGCAGGATCATGCCCAACAGACAAGTACCACATTGGATAGGTACACATGGGGAGATGATTATTTCAGACCTCCATGGAGGCTGAAGAGCCCACCAGGTGGATGTTGAGACCCCAATAGGGGGTAGAGAAAGGACATAGCGGTTTTCACCAGAGAAGAGGAGGACGTTCCACAGAGGCACCCTGGTAGAGCCTTGCCTAGGGGGGTTGTGCCCTCTTCATTAAAACATTGGCCTTGGAAGGCCCAGGACGTCACCCATGAGGCTCATGACGTCATCCAACTTTATGGACGTTTTGGGAGACAGTCATGGCAGTGTGGCAGGTTGGAGAAGCCCAAGGAGGGCTAATGTTTTGCTCCAGGAGGCTGCATTTGCCCTAGAAAGGGCTAGCATCACCCTAGAAAAGGGATGACGTCTCACCTTTTGCTTGATTAGGTTTTAATTTAAGACATTTAATGTAAAACAATATGATTTTGGTATTTTGGCCTTGTCGGCCTTTTGATGACCTAATTTTTAATAAAGGTCATTAGTATGCTATATATTGAGGGTTTTTACCTTCATATTTTCATCATCTTTCACTGAGACATTAGTGAGATCTGAAATTTATGCCCTTCTTAGGGTTATTGGCTGAACTTTTGAGGCTCACTGATTGAAGGAAGACTTTTCTTGGAATTTTTGGCATTTCTCTTGGTGGAAGGTATTACAACTAGGGTTTTGCTATATGATTTCTTGTTTTATGTAAGTAAATTTCTGCAACACTTCTTGATTGAATGGTTATGGTTTATTTTACTTGCATTTGTTATTATAATTTGTTGAATCAAACCCTAGGTGACAAGCACTAGTTAATGTCCTTGTCTCATGTCCCTACCAAGATTTTGAGCCATTTGATTTTCTGAAGTAAGATAGAGCCTTGCCATAGCAACACTCTATCCTTTTATTCTAGCTTAGCCATTTTTATCCTTATTATTGAGCAAAGAAGGAGAAAAACACACCAAGACATAGGGTTTCTACACCTTGGTGAGCCGTTTTTCCCTAGGGTTTGTCTAGTGAAGCCTTGCTTTAGCAACACATCACTTACAAACTCTCTTGTCTTAGAATTTATCAATTATTATTCAAGCTAGCAGTTTTTATTATTGCCATTAAGCTAAAGAAGGAGGAGAGAGCACTAAGGCCTAGGGTTTCTACACCTTAGTAAGCCTATCTCCCCTAGGGTTTCATTGTTGAGGCATTGCTTTAGCAACACCTCAACATTTAACCCTCTTGTCTTTGGTATTTCATTATCATTTCAGTCCTTCAACCTTTGTAGCCCCTTTTGACTCCATATGCCCTAGTAATGCACTGATCTAAGACCTTATTTCTTGAGTGGCTTGATCACACTTCAAACAAACAAACACTTTGAGCAATTACTAACCTTTCTAACCCTAGCCTAGACTAATCTTACTAACCCTATTGCTGCTATCTTTTACTTGTGCTATAAACATATTCATTGCAACATTCTATTTGTCTTTAAAGAAATTGAATGATTAGCTAAAGCGTTGCTTCAAGTATTGTTACATTGATGATAAATTGCCATTGTTTATTGTGAAGCTTCATTAGCATTTATTGTGAAGTGATAGTGTGTAATCATTGCTATTGTATAAACATTGATTTACTTCATCAATATTATTTGCTGAATTGCCTATTATCAGAAAGTCATTGATGATATGAAGTACTAACCAAAAAGTAAGCTTGCATATGTATAGTTTCTCTATTGCTTTGTCTCGGGTAGGTACACTTCTGGTTACTCTTATATTTATTGGCTATTAAGCCGGACCTTTTGATCGGTGGTGACTTGTGAGGGGGAATATTATCACTTAGCCTTATAAGCCCTTTTTCCTTCTCAAAACCCCAGGTCACCGGGGATGTCTCCCCTGGGCCTTACCTCCCTAAACAGAAAGAACCTTCCCATTGAGGCGACAATGGTTGGATTGGTTCAAGTTATGCCAGTTTGACCTCCTTTCATCCTTCTATTGTCTTATATACAAACTGTGCGATAACATTTTGGCACCGTTTCTAGGGAACACTGAGTCAATTCTCCTCAGGACGATACTTTTCGGTAAGCCTTGCCTCTAGAGTCTCTATCTTACAAGCTTACCTGGCAACTCCACTTAGGGTGTTTTCCCTTATCTTTTTGATAGTTTCAAGCAAATTATCTAGCGACTCCACTGATGAAGAAGCCAACTATGACTTCACAATGGGATCCGGGAAACTACAAGCCTTTAGACATGAGTAAAATCCCAGGATACCCTAGACAAATGCCCCCGAAGTACGAGAGATGGCTCCCTAGATTCATTGGTATTGATGGGGAAAGACCTGACTATCACATAAGTAATTTTTGGGCTTTCTTTCAGCACCGCCCTATCAGTGATGATGTTGAAGACTTAGTAATGAAACTCTTCTCTGCCACTCTGCATGGAAATGCTAGAAGATGATATGATAATCTTCTAGCCGCTAGCATCACATCTATGGACCAGTTAGAAGAAACATTTCTCATGAGTTGGGGCATGAAATTGGAATATATCCAACTATTACTTAAAGGGCTCAAATACATAAGACAAACTGAGGATGAGACTGTCAGAGCTTTCAGGGTTAGGTTTTAGATGTTGCTATACTAGATTCCTAAAATCCATTGTCCTGAAGACAAGTACCTCGTGTATCTCTATACCAATGCACTTCTAGGGAATTTGAGCTTTCTCCTAAATAAAAAGGGTCCAAAAACACTCACATAAGCTCACAACATGGCTATGCGAATCGAGGTAAATCTCTCCTTGTTCAAAGGAAAACACATTTCTTCTCCAGGGACCAAAATCAATGACCCTGAAGATACCTCGAACACTCTCAGTTTGATAAAACTAGTTTCCCTTGAAGCCTTTATTGCTGATTCAAAAGAAAGAAGGGAACAAGCTTTTAACCAGTAGAATGAATACATGGTTGAGGAGCTAGAACCTAAGCAAAATGATGAAGTATCTGTTGATATTATGGTAGCTTCGGGAGGTATGAACCCTTATTGTGACCTATGATGAGATTAGAATATTCCAGAAGGAAGCAAGGAAGTAAAGGAAACCCTAGACAAGATGTCGGCTGCAGAAATATAATTAATATGAATTAATTAGTACCCAGAAGGAGAAGTCGGCTCTAGTAAGTCTGCCAGAACTACTATAAATACAGGGCGCCAGTTCTCATTATTTCACATTCTCATAATTGCAGAGAGCCAATTGTGCGCACTGCAGTTGGTAGTTTTGTGCGCAAGTTTATGGGGAAGGTGTTGCACCAGCTTTCTGGGTGGACTATCTGATCAACTTTTGTTTCTTTTCTTGCTTGGTGCATTAGCCTTGCTTGGCTATTGATTGCTACTAGTATTTTCTCTATCAAGGTCAAGGTGCTCGGAGGGTGGCTTTGGCCTATGGTTGGGTGACAAGGGTATTGTTAATGGTAAAACGAGCACAATCTTCTATATTCTAACAGGTTATGGGCCCACACCTCCTTCATTCAGCCTAAAACACTGGAAGGAAGCATAATTGCTAGGATATTGAGCTCGCTGAGGAACTGCTGCTAGGGTTACTAGCAGGAGTAGCTTCCAAGACACTGTCGCTAGGGTTACTAGCAGAAGCAGTTGTAGAAACCCTAATCTCAGATCCGACACCTTGTGATGGAGCATCTCTCTTAAGGAGAAGATATTCAGATGCGGCCTAGTTCAACGCACCTTTTGGCTCTCTCAAAAGACAGAAACGATGAAGTTGAAGTTTTGGATCAAGGCATGACCAGTTACCAGTCAACCAAAGACATGAGTAAAACGATCAGTCTTTTACACTACTCAACACTCACTGGAACAATTGAATATGACATGTGGATAATCGATAGTGGTGCTTCTAGGCACATGACGGGAGATCAAGCCAGACTCTCAAATCTAAATGAGAAGAAGACATCGTACAAGGCGGAGCTTGGAGACAAAAGCACTTACCCTGTCGAAGGATTTGGACAAGCCTCCGTCAAGTTGAAATTAGGTAACCATGTTCACTTAAGCATTATTTTATATGTACTTTGTTTAGAAAAGAATCTTGTATCGATATCATGTCTAGAAGACAAAGGAAACATAATAGCCTTTGTGGATGGAAAGGTGTTATCATGGCATAAAGACTCCAACATAGAGAATACTAGGGTTATTGGAAGTCGTGAAGGAAATCTGTATAAACTACTAGAATAGAATGAAGAAGCTCTCGTACATAACAAAGTCAATCCTAATGAGCTTTGGCATAGAAGGTATGCTCACATTAACTATCAAGCCTTACCTTTTCTCAAAAAGATGGTTGAAGGAATACCAGAGTTGCAGTCTACACATGAAAGAATTTGCAAAGGATGTGCTCTTGGGAAGGATATTAAGAAACCATTCCCAAGCAGAAACAACAGATCTAAGGAGATTCTAGATCTAATACACTCAGATGTTTGCGGTCCAATGCCAGTCAAGTCTCTAGGAGGATCTTCTTACTATGTAATCTTCATAGATGACTATTCAAGAAAGACTTGGTTATACCTACTGAAGACAAAAGACGAAGTATTCAACAAGTTTCAAGAGTTCAAAGCAGAGATAGAAAACCTCACGAATAAGAAAATCAAGGCCTTAAGAACAGATAATGGAGGAGAATACACCTCAAAGGAATTCGTTGCATTCTGCAAATCGATAGGGATTAGGAGGGAGCTGACTGTTCCTCATAATCCTCAACAAAATGGTGTAGCAGAAAGAAATAACAGATCTATCGAAGAAACCGTAAAATCCTTATTGAATGATCAAGGTCTATCCATGTTCTTATGGGGAGAAGCAACAATGACGGCAATATATGTACAGATAAAAAGTCCTCATCGTATATTGAAGGACATGACACCAGAAGAAGCTTTCTCAGGTAAGAAACCTAATGTGGAAAACCTAAGAATATTTGGATGTCCAGTTTACTTTCACATTCCCAAGGACAAAAGGAATAAACTAGAACCCTAAGGAAAGAAGGGAATATTCGTGGGATACAGTGATTCATCCAAGGCTTATAGAATATATATTCCAAAACAACACAAGATCGAAGTTAGTAGAGACGTAATGTTTAATGAAAGGATGGCCTTCAAGAAATCCATCGAAGAAATTATAGAAGAAGAAGAGCTTGAAGAAACTAATGAAGAAAACAAAGAAAATGAAAATGATAAAAAGGAACAACCTAATCATTCTATGGAGCCATGTGAAAACATTGATTCAGATATCGTACCTAAGACCAAGAAACGACCAGCTTGGCTTGAAGCTACCTTACAAGACGCAAAAAGACTCAAGGTTCCAGAAGGAACATTCAGGAAGAGTAAAAGATCCAAAAGATTCTCAAGTTATGCAACATACATGACGAAGATTCTAGATGAAGAACCTACCACATTTGAAGAAACAGTTCAAAAGGGACAATGGAAAGAAGCTATGACAGAAGAACATCAATCCATTATGAAAAATGAGGTATGGAAAATTGTACCTAGACCTAAAGAAAAATCGGTGGTAACTTCAAAATGGGTATACAAGATCAAACATGCAGCAGACGGAAGCGTGGATAAATACAAGGCAAGATTCATAGCCAACGGGTTCTCCCAGAAGGAGGGAGAATATTATGACGAAACCTTTTCTTCGGTGGCTAGATATACTTCCATTAGAGCTATCATATCTCTTGCCGCTTCCATGGGATGGAACTTACATCAGATGGATGTAAAGACAACTTTTCTAAATGGAGCAATTGAAGAAGAAGTATATATTGAACAACCTCAAGAGTTTGAGGTACATTCCAGAGACACTCACGTTTGCAGATTGAAGAAATCTCTATATGGACTCAAGCAAGCTCCAAGGGCTTGGTATGCAAGAATGGACAACTATCTAACAAGACTTGGTTTCTCCAAGAGTCATGCAGATCCAAACCTTTATTGCAAAGTCATGGATAAGACACCTGTGATTCTACTATTATATGTTGACGATCTATTCATAACAAGTGAAGAATCTCTCATTATCCAGTGCAAGAAGGAATTAGCTTCTAAATTTGATATGAAAGATCTAGGTATCATGCATTATTACTTGGGACTAGAAGTATGGTAGAAGCGTGGTGAAGTATTCCTTGGACAAGGAAAGTACAAAATAAAGATCCTTCAGAAGTTTGGAATGATGGACTGTAAGTCGATGGACACTCCTATGAATGCGAATATAAGAAAAGTGAAAGTCCCAGATTCTGATCTAGTAGATCTATCTCTATATCGACAGCTAATTGGGTCATTGATGTATTTGGTAAATACTCGACCAGATATTTTCTTTACCGTAAATACATTTAGTCAGTTCCAGGTGGAACCTAGACAAGAGCATTGGATAGCTGCAAAGCATGTCCTAAGATATATTCGTGGACAATAAACTATGTATTGAGATATACCGCATCCAGTGATATACAACTTCATGGATTCATAGACTCAGATTGGGCAGGAAGTGCAGAAGATAGAAAAAGCACTTCAGGCATGTGTTTCAGCTTGGGATCCACTATGATATCTTGGAGCAACAGGAAACATAAGTCTGTCACACTCAACACAACAGAAGCAGAGTATATCGCAACATGTGAAGCATGCACTGAAGCAATATGGTTAAGGAAGTTAATTTCTGACTTATTTGATCAGAGTCCAGAATCGACCATAATACATTGTGATAATCAGAGTTGTATAAGATTATCAGAACATCCTATGTTTCATGAAAGGTCAAAACATATTGAGATCAAATACTACTTTATTCGAGATAAACTCTAGGAAGGAGAGGTAAAGATCGAGTATATCCGCACTGATGAGAAGACAACAGACATCTTGACAAAACCTCTATCTAGAATAAAGTTTGCATATTTCCAAGAGAAGATGGGGATCGTGGAAATAACTCCCTTAGCTGAAAGGGAAGACTCTCCAGGTTAGGAGAGAGCACTGAAAATATTATTGAAAACATTTATTTTTGTGATTAAATGACTCTCTAGGTTAGGACGGAGCACTGAAAATATTATTGAAACATTTATCCTTCTGATTGAAAAATAGTCTAGATTGGACAGATTCTTTCCTGTTCGGAAAGTGGATTGAGATTTCTGACGGACAACGCCTTCCCATTGTGGTTAACATGGGAAGTGGTCCAGATTGCTGATGTATCATAGACAACAACTTCCCATTGTGGTTAACATGGGGAGTGGTCTAGGGGAATCTCTCTTCTTGAGGGTTACTCAAGAACACTGGTCCGCCTCGCCGGACAACGATTTCTCATTGTGGTTAACATGAGGAATGGTATGTTTTGGAGGTTGATACAGGACTGTCTTTTCCTCTTGTGGTTAACAGAGGAACTGGTCCAGACAGTCATTCCTTAAGGTTTATACATTCTCTCCAGGGTGCACTTTGATTAGTGTAGGAGGAATGGCCCAGGGTGGGGAATGGTCCAGGCTCAACAATCAGGGACATGCATTCCTTAGGGTTTATACATTCTCTCCAGGGTACACTTTGATTAGTGTAGGAAGAATGTCCCAGGGTGGGAAATGGTCCAGGTTCAGAAGACAGGACAATTATTCTTCCTTGCTTGAGGAAAATAGTCCAGATATCTCATTGTTCTACTCTGAGGGCAGATATTCTTTCAGATCTCACAAACGTGAGTGAAAGATTGGCCTAGATGATTTAGTTTATTTGATAACAATATTTTCTGTGCAGGTTGGCATCCGATGATTGTTATGGAGACTGCTTGTCTCCAGACAGTAGAGATATACTACTGTCGTGGATTTGTTTCACTGTTTGTGACTATGTGTCACAATTAGAGTAGTTGCGTACTACCAAAGATAAACACAGGTGTGTTCTATCAATTTATGTTGTACCAGTTGTCATAGGAGATTATCCGTTGGATAATAATGACGGTGTTTGTGATACTACCAGTTGAATGGTCTGTTTGTGCTCAAGACCATACCTCCCTAGCTAGGAGGGAGTGTTGATATTATGGTAGCTTCGGGAGGTATGAACCTCTATTGTGACCTATGACGAGATTAGAATATTCCAGAAGGAAGAAAGGAAGTAAAGGAAACCCTAGACAAGATGTCAGCTGCAGAAATATAATTAATATGAATTAATTAATACCGAGAAGGAGAAGTCGGCCCTAGTAAGTCTGCCATAACTACTATAAATACAGGGTGCCAGTTCTCATTATTTCACATTCTCAGAATTGCAGAGAGCCAGTTGTGTGCACTGTAGTTGGTAGTTTTGTGCGCAAGTTTCTGGGGAAGGTGTTGCACCATCTTTCTGGGTGGACTATCTGATCAGCTTTTGTTTCTTTTCTTGCTTGGTGCATTAGCCTTGCTTGGCTATTGATTGCTACCAGTATTTTTCTCTGTCAAGGTCAAGGTGCTCGGAGGGTGGCTTCGGCCTATGGTTGGGTGACAAGGGTATTGCCAATGGTAAAACGAGCACAATCTTCTATATTCTAACAGTATCAACCTGTGCTCCTCCCTCTGACAAAACCATCCATGAACCTTTCCTCCCTGCACAACAACAAGATGATGAGGTTAGTTGCTTTCCTTTTCAGGATGTTGATTATACCTTGTTCCATGATTCAGAAAGTGAAGGAGGAATGGAATCCCTAAAAGAAGTAGATATTCCCTGTTGTACATTTAAAGATGAAGGGGTAGTGATGCATGTTGAAGACACCCAAGTCGTCAAAGCTCCTGCACAAGAAGAAATAATAAGTTACCCTCCTCCCCAAGATTTTGATGATGCTCTACTTTATGATGGGGGAGATAAAGAGGAGATAAATGAGTCCTTGAATCCTGCATGTTATGATACAGATAGTGACATAGTTGATAACATTGATGAGTTCATGCATGTTGGTAGATGTAGGTGGGATGTAGTTAGTTATGATTTGGATCCCATCTACAACATTGAGAGTCATTTCCAAGTGTTTCCTTTACAATTATCACAACATGTTACTCTTGACCAGTGGCAACAAGAAGATGAGATTTTACCCATACTTTTCAAACACCCAAGGATGATCCAGTACCTTGTTTTCCTGATGATTTTTAGTTTTCCCTTGAGGGTTTTGATGAGTACTCCTCTGAGCACTTGGATTCTTTCCATGAAGATGATTATCACCCATTGTTGTGCTCAGGTCTCGATAGGAGTAAGGACCTTCTTTGCTTAAAGAAGGATCCTTGTGACAACACTCCCCGACCACCTCCGATTACTTTACTTTGTTGTGTCTCTAGAGGTGTAGTTGGGGAGTATGTTTTTGATGTCGAGTTTCCTCTAGGGAATACCCTAGAGTCCAAGGGTTGGTTGAATACTACAAGTTTAAGTCTGTCATCCCAGTGTTTCAACTTTCCCTTAAGAATTTTCCAGTCATTTACTAGATCCTCGTCAATCCCTTCCCAAGCTTCAAATTATGGGAACGTCCTAGGTAGCCAGCTTACAGACCTTTTGAGTTAGTTTTCTAAACCTTTGGCTTTTCATGATCCCTTCTTGAAGTGGATTGAGCACTTTCCGCATAGAATGACTTGGCATGATTTTATCCCTCCCACCCGCCTTCATGAGTTAGACTTTATGGTTTCCGATGATATGATACACTTTCTAACTCATATTATTTTGTACTTAACTTATCATTGTTTTGGTTTATGATGAAGCACAAAAGCAGGTATTGTGGGGAATTGTTGGATTGGTTTCATTGGTCGTTTCACTACACCTAACATCCAACCAACAGGTAAGTACAGGTAAGTAGGCATTTGCATTCATTGTATTATACCATCTCCATTGCGTGTTAGAATAGTTTGCTTTCACACTTGTACATATGATTGTTTTTATTTCAGTCTTATATATATATGAACTGGGGGTGATATCACCACCCCAAGTGATTGCTAATAGTTGCTATTGAGATCAAGCAGGTTATAGGTTATGCCAGAAATGTTGAGGTTCTCATGCGCTCTATGGTGAGCACATGTCTCCGAGTTGGAGCTAGATGTTATCCCCACTTTTAGGGATAAGTAGGAGATTATGTCTCGAGGCCCACATGTCCTAGACATGGAGTACCGAGAGCCAGATCGACTTGAGGATGGCCTTGGAGGGCCCATCTTTTCTCCCTTTCAGTGCCTCCACTTTGTTAGCAGCAACAACATCCATCACCTTCGGCTTGGTCCTGTACCAGAGATGGTTCTTGCTCCACGAGGTAATGAGTCTGGGTATCATGGTATGTGTCACTCTGATCCTCAAAACCTTTGAATATGTGCATTTAATTCCTTTTGTTTCTAACAAATGCTTGGATCTTATACTTGTCCACTTGACCGTGTCTTGGGGGAATGACATGATGCCCTAGTAATCCTGTGCCCATAGGTTTTGGTTTTCCACTGGGGGGATTTCTGAAAAGTCATCATTCGCTCCCATCATATTACCACTTTTTCATCTTGTTTCCTGCTCATCCACCCCATTACATTTGTCCGGGCATTGGGTTGGCCAATCATTTAAGGGTTGCACCTTGCCTTGTTGGAAGAAGGGGCTAAAGGCCCATAAGGTAAAAGTAAGCTGGCAAAAGATAAAAGCCTAAAAATAAAACCTCGAGATGCTTCGCCCAGGGATTCCCGAGAAAGCAATAAAAGGCTTCTTAGCAAGAAACAAGAGGGACTTATAAAATATAATAAAACAAGACCTAGTCAGAGGATAGGGGGTCTCATCACGAGCCAACCTATTAGGTCCATGGGTACCTATCCGTATGACACTACTAGCAGCTGGTTGCCACACCAGGGTAGTGGCTCTTGGTTGCATGGCCAAGAGAAAGGGGGTCTCATCACGAGCCATCCTTCTCATTTCTATGAAAGTATTTGTGGGTAACACTACCACCACTGGTCACCATGCCAGGGCAGTGTCCCCTGATTAGCCTCTTGAAAGAAAAAATAAATAAAGAATAAATAATAAAAGGCATGAATGGGCTTGGAAACAATTGCATCCAGGACAGGTGCAACTCGCCTTCTACAAAGGCACCCACAGGTAAGCCCTGCATTTCCCTGTTTTCACTACACCCCTTGTCAGGACATCCCTTATCCACCTCACCCATTTACATGACTTGGATTTAATCTCTTCTGAAAACATCCCTTTTCTAGTGGACATTATCCCAATAAGACGCCCTGTCACTTTCCCCAAACTTGTATTGCAGACTTGTATAATGTCTTTGAGCACTTAACTGGGGTAATAGGGGTTTTATGCACATGTTTAATAATATTGATGATGAGATGTGATTGGAATTGCTATGATCCCTGTGACTTATGAGCCCATGGAGGGCGTAGCTGTTGATGTGCAAGATCATTCTCGACGGACAAGTACCACATTGGATAGGTACACATGGGGAGATGATTAGTTAGGACCTCCATGGGGGATGAAGAGCCCACCAGGTGGATGTTGAGACCCCAGCAGGGGGCAGAGACATGACACAGGGGTTTGCACTGGAGAAGAGGAGGATGTTCCACAGAGGCACCCTGACAGAGCCTTGCCTAGGGGGATTGTTCCCTCTTCATTGGAACGTTGGCCTTGGAAGGCCTAGGACGTCACCTAGGAGGCTCATGACATCATCCAACTTCATGGACGTTTTGGAAGATAGTCATGGTAGTGTGGCACATGTGGTAGGTTGGAGAAGCCCAAGGACGGCTAACATTTTGCTCTAGGAGGCTGCATTTTCCATAGAAAGGGCTAACGTCACCCTAGAAAAGGGATGACGTCTCACATTTTGCTTGATTAGGTTTTAATTTAAGAAATTTAATGTAAAACAATATGATTTTGGTATTTTGGCCTTGTCGGCCTTTTGATGACGTAATTTTTAATAAAGGTCATTGGTATGCTATATATTGAGGGTTTTTACCTTCATATTTTCATCATCTTTCACTGACACATTAGCGAGGTCTGAAATTTGCGCCCTTATTAGGGTTATTAGCTGAAATTTTGAGGCCCACTTGTTGAAGGAAGACTTTTCTTGTCATTTTTGGCATTTCTCTTGGTGGAAGGTATTACAACTAGGGTTTTTCTATATGAATTCTTGTTTTATGTAAGCAAATTTCTGCAACACTTCTTGATTGAATGGTTATGGTTTATTTTACTTGCATTTTTTATTATAATTTGCTGAATCAAACCCTAGGTGACAAGCACTGGTTAATGTCCTTGTCTCATGTCCCTACCAAGATTTTGAGCCATTTGATTTTCTGAAGTAAGATAGAGCCTTGCCATAGCAACACTCTATTCTTTTCTTCTAGCCTAGCTGTTTTTATCCTTATTGTTGAGAAAAGAAGGAGAAAAGCGCACCAAGGTCTAGGGTTTCTACACCTTGGTGAGTCATTTTTCCCTAGGGTTTGTCTAGTGAAGCCTTGCTTTAGCAACACATCACTTACAAACTCTCTTGTCTTAGACTTTATCAATTATTATTCAAGCTAGCCATTTTTATTATTTCCATTAAGCTAAAGAAGGAGGAGAGAGCACTAAGGCCTAGGGTTTCTTCACCTTAGTAAGCCTCTCTCCCCTAGGGTTTCATTGTTGAGGCCTTGCTTTAGCAATACTTTAACATTTAACCCTGTTGTCTTTGGTATTTCATTATCATTTCAGTCCTTCAACCTTTGCAGCCCCTTTTGACTCCATATGCCCTAGTAACGCACTAATCTAAGACCTTATTTCTTGAGTGGCTTGATCACACTTCAAACAAACAAACACTTTGAGAAATTACTAACCTTTCTAAACCTAGCCTAGACTAATCTTACTAACCATATTGCTGCTATCTTTTACTTGTGCTATAAACATATTCATTGCAACATTCTATTTGTCTTTAAAACAATTGAATGATTAGCTAAAGCATTGCTTCAAGTATTGTTACATTGATGATAAATTGCCATTGTTTATTGTGAAGCTTAATTAGCATTTATTGTGAAGTGATAGTGTGTAATCATTGCTATTGTATAAACATTGATTTACTTCAATATTATTTGCTCAATTGCTTATTATCAGAAAGTCATTGATCATATGAAGTACTAACCAACAAGTAAGCTTGCATATGTATAGTTTCTCTGTTGCTTTGTCTCGAGCAGGTACACTTTTGGTTACTCTCATCTTTATTGGCTATTAAGCCAGACCTTCTGATCGGTGGTGACTTGTGAGGGGGAATATTATCACTTAGCCTTATAAGCCCTTTTTCCTTCTCAAAACCCCAGGTCCTTGGGGACGTCTCCCCTGGGCCTTACCTCCCTAAACAGAAAGAACCTTCCCATGGAGGTGACAGTGGTGGGATTGGTTCAAGTTACGCCAGTTTGACCTCCTTTCATCCATCTATTATCTTATCTACAAACTGTGCGATAACAGTCTTGATGTGAGATAAGAGAAGTTAAAATCCAAGGAAGCATGGTAAATTCAACACATTATTGCTTGGACCTTACAAGATTGAAAATACAACTAGCACAAACTCTTTCTAACCTAGCCATCTGAATGGAGAAATGTTGCAGCTGCCCATGAATGGGTAAATTTGAAAACGCTACTACTATGATGGAAATTGATGTCATAATAGCTTTGTAGAAGTAGAAATGATTAAGCGCATGTGAACAATAGCTTAGGATAGTTATTTCTTTCCATGTACTCTTTGACATATTAGCTCATGTCTTGTTTTAGAGTTGTTTTTGACTTCATGTATTTTGTATTGCTTCGACTATATTTTATGATGGACCAAGGTGACATTCTCCCCTATTATGTGAATCTTATCTTTTCCATATTGAGTTGTACTTGAATTTGTTCGAGATTCTAGAGTTACCATGTACTCTCCTCTAGAGCACATGTCCCCATTTTGAAGCCAGTTGTTACCCTTCATACTGTATGATGAGATATTCAATTGCGCTTAACAAATAATGATTGATATATATTGGTCATTTGAGAATACACAAGGATATTTTATGGATCCACACATTTTTCCTAACATTACCCTTATGGTAATTCTATTACTAACCACTTCCCAATGGACAATGTTGCGATGTCTATACGAAAGTGGAGAGTGCAGAGGTTTATGTTCATATCCCAAATTTTTCAATAAGAATACTAGTGACAACTCGATGCCTTTCCAATGATGTGATGGTACAGTTGCTACATGATATGAATACTTTGATTAATTACTTGTTAATGAGACCTGGTAGGATGAAGTTGATCATATGTTTTACCCAGATGGTAATGTCTCCCAACAAAATGGATGTATTCTAGTCCCAATGATGGTATATTTTGATGCTTGTTATTTATCAGTGGATGCTTATGATATGACCCAATTTACTATGATTTGTGGATTATCATTGATGGGTTCAACGATGTTATACCTCCTAGTGAAATTTCCCTGGCTATTGATGTGGTTTTGATGGTTATATCTTAGTATTTGGTGCACGTGCTATGGTTTTCTATGGAGTGCTCTCCTCCCAATACATGTTTTCTTGTTGAGATTATTATGTTGAGGTGGGTCAACCTCCCCTTTTTACCACATGTGGCTTCATAAGTTGAGTGCTTTGCTTCATTGGTCTACTATCATGTGGGGGATGCATTATTTGATGGAGGATTGCACTATCTTTGTTGAGAACTACCCTAGTGCACACATGTCAAGGCACAATCTTGCATATATATGAGTCGTCCCCTTGATCTTAGATGGTAGTTGGACTTGATTTGACTTGGCACATGCTTCATGGTGATACTTTATTACTAGTTGACCTCTTCTTCATTAGATCCATCTCATATTACTTGATTTGATGAGGTGGTTTCCCTTGGGATAGGGGCCACACCCTTTTTGAGCCCACATGTGCCACATTGGATGGATATTTCACATGTTTCATGGTTTTGGGTTGAGATGATTGCTTTGGAGACTACATGTGCCACCTTCATGCATTTGTTAGCACTATGTAGTTACACATTGGAGGATTTTAAGGGGACAACCCTCCTACTCATATGTCTCACACGTATAGCGGTTGAGGCTACTACCTAGTTGTTTTATGTATTTTTTGCATTGTTGTTATTCACCTAATGGATCGATCTTCTTTGGGAGGGTCTTGTTCATGTATTTGACTTCATCTTCTACTTGATTTGAGGAGGCATCCACCTTATTGAGCCTTCCATGGCTTGGAAATTGTACATGTGGCATTAGTCCGCCATATTATATCATTTGTTAACTTGTCCTCTCAAGTTGATTCGAGGATATTAGTAGTTTATACTTTCTTAGAATAGATCTAGGATTAGGGGATACTATTATTTTCTTGTGGAGTTTGTTGAGCCCAAACTCTATAAATTGGAGGCTCCTCCACTTGTAATTGTTGTTGAAAGTGCTCATAACTTTGAAAAACAATTTGTTCTTGTTTCTTATATAACCTCTTTAGAATGGCGGAGCTATCTTGTTGATGTGAGGTGATTTTCTTGGTACACATGTGATGACTAATATTGCAGATTTGTGAATGTCAAAGCTAATTCAAGCATCCATAGAGGAGCAACTTTGCTACATTGGAAGAGTTAGGTGTGATAGTTCCTACTCCTTAATTTCATTGCTTCTTTATTATGAAAAATGAAACTACAAGCATTTGATATCTTAGGAGTTATTGCATTAATTAAATTATCTTAATAAAGTCACCTTTGGATTTGTCTTGAAAGTGGATCCCCTAGAGACCTTTTCCTCTTGCAAACTTTGTGACATTTAACAACGAAATTAGCATTGTTGTAGCATGCATTTTGTAGCTTAGTTTGTCCCTAAATCTTTTTCGGAACAACCCTGTTAGAAGCCCATTAGACCCCATAGCACAATATAAAAAATAAGGCATCGAATTTTCCATTTCAACCACCCAAAATCTATGAAAAATCATAAAATTTATCTCTGTTTTGC
The DNA here is from genome assembly GCA_032191745.1 of Picea mariana. Lineage (NCBI taxonomy): Eukaryota > Viridiplantae > Streptophyta > Pinopsida > Pinales > Pinaceae > Picea > Picea mariana. Next base: position 3,987 of record JASDQU010028002.1, on the reverse strand, counting down.
AATCTAAAAATTTATCGCAATAAAAACTACATTACATATTGCTATTCAAGCCAATTAATAAAATTTCTGAATTTAAATCTTTAGCACAATATAAAAAACAAGCCATTGTTTTTTCCAATGTTACAAGAACCGAACCGGAACCGGTAAAACTGGCCGGTCCAATCGGTTCCGAGCCCAGACCAGTGCGAACTGCCCACTGGAATCGCTTTTGACCAGTTCCATACAGAATTGGTTTTTCTTTGCCTGAACTGCCCAGTTCCGTACGGAACCGGGTTTTTTTGCCAAAGACGCCCGCGGCTGGAAAAGTGAGGGGAAATTTGATTTTTTTTTAAAGTTAGGGTTAAGGGCATGCATGGGAAGCTTCTAGAATTGTCTATAGCCCCTAATGAAGCTATAAAGCCAACCCCACCCCCTCTCTTTCACTCACACTACTCATTTGGCTTCTCTTGAGTTTTTGAGCTAAGGGTTTTTCTTGAGTTTAGAGAGCTGATTGAAGGGTTGAGTTGGAGAGGTTGCTAGGCTTCTTTGGAGAGGTGATTGCGGGGCTCATTTGGAGAGTTATTTTGCCTCTTTTCTTGAAGTTGAATTGG
>JASDQU010028001.1:0-21140 GCA_032191745.1 Picea mariana | reverse complement strand
AAGAAAAGGTAGCAACAAGAATCTTTGCACGACAAATAGATCAGTAGCATAAAATTCGGTGCAATGAGAAATTCGACGCAACAATAAAGTGCGATGGAAAAATTTGGCGCAATGAAAAACTCAATGTGTCAGCAAACAACAAAGTGAGACTTGGCACAATGAAAATCTCAATGAAACAGTAGGTATTTCATAAGGAAGAAGGATGACTGTGAGAAGAAACAACTCGTTCCAAAAAGCTAGTTTGTAATGGGCTCCAAGAAAACTTTTTAACAATAGTTGAAATCAATGGAGGAGACACAACAAAATCAAAATAGCATACTTACGTAACGAATGACAACAAATAGGCAGCGAAGGGCTTCATAGCTTGCTGAAAAAACTATGGACAATGCACAAATTTTGAAACTGATGGAGAAGCATGAAGGGTGACCAATATTTATGCTTGAACAGATAAGAAATGAAATCACGGACAAGGATGGTAAATCTATAGTGACGAGAAGTTCGAAAGCAGGTTAAATATTTGCACAGTGAACTCGTGTAACGGGTACACTTCTGAAGTGTGCAAAGTACAAACGATAGGAGTGCCATGATTGTTCACTTTTCTAACTTCATGATTAGGTAATGACGTTCATAATATCTTTTGACATGACCTTTATCCTAACAACTTGACTCGACTTTGGTACCTAAATTCCCCTTTTTTGACATGACTCGATATTTCAAAAGATAAACCCTTACAATTCAAACATGACTATTCCTTATACCCTTTTTTCCGACTTTTATCCAAAGTCCTTACTCGATTTTTCAAACCATCCCTTGGTTTGGTCACTAACGTCATAAACTTTGACACACAAGCTGCGACTTATTTTGGAAAACTTTGTTTTTTTTTCAAAAAAGTAAGACATGACTCTAACTATAAAAATCATGGTGTTAACACACGTGTCAGGTGACGTGGTAGAAGAAAGACATGTACTACCTTTGTAGCAGGTAAATTATTGGATGGGATGAAAAATGGCGGGTGATGTAGAGCCATGTGGTCAACCAACTATCAGTCCCACAAAACCGCGGTAAGATATTGGAATTTGTTTAAGTGTTAAGTCCGCGAGTCTGCAAAGAAGTGGAAAAATGGTTAAGTGTTGAGACTTCTTGGACATACTTGTGAAAGGAAGGTTACAAGATTATGAGTCTGCGAATCCATGAAGAAGTGGAAACATGGTTAAGTGTTGAGACATATTGAACGAACTTATGAAAGGAAGGTTACAAGATTATGAGTCTACGAGTCCATGTAGATGGAAAATGGTTAAGTGTTGAGACTTTTTGGACGAACTTATAAAAGGAAGGTTACAATATTATGAGTCCGCGAGTCCGTGAAGGAAAAATAAGCTAAGTGTTCGTGGTGACTTCATGGAAGGTATGAAGAAGAGATATGACTTAGATCTGCGGTGAATCAATTAAGACAGATCGACAACGGAGATCTAATCAATAAATGATATGGTTGTTGAGCGTTGCTACTATTTTGCACATGCTAATGAATGTTCCTTCACTGTTTTGCCACCGTAATTTTCAGCTCAGATCTTGGATTAATGGAGCAAATGAATATTCGTTGGAAAGGTCTTGAGGAGTAGAAGAGATATGTTAACCCAAAATTTAGATTTGGGAATTATAGTCTCTTCAAAAGTGATGAAAGTGAATTATGTAGCAACAAAAGAGTGGAAATTGCAACTTGTAATTGTTGTAGCTATTCGCTCAAAATTCAGATTGAGGCATGAGGACAACCATTGGAAACTTGTTTTGAAATTGAATGCATTTAAGGAATCCTACTTGTGAGTAGTGAATTAACATTATTCATAATTTAAAATGAAGAACGACCTATAATCTAATTGATAAATATTTTGTAATATGATTAATTCCAACAACAATTATTGCATGCACATTCTTGCAGAATTAGAGATACAGAAAAGCCGACTTTAGTTCCTACATGAGAAATAGAGACATGGAGGATGATCAAGGGTTTTACAGCCATGAAGAAGAAATTGGAGGTCTACATATCAACATGGGTAATGCTCAGACTGAGTCTAATGGGAGAAGAGACATGCAGGGGACTGTAACTATGAGAAGCCTGCAAAAACAAGGGTAGATCTATAGGGATGATAATGAGAGGATCATGAAGGCTCAAGAAGAGATACTTCAAAACCTAAATATGCTACAGAAGCAAGTTAACAAGGACTCTGACACCAAGCAAGCATCTAGTTCTATATCAAGATCCCATAGCAAAAGAGATGATCATGGGAATGATAGGTAGTGTTGGGAGCATACCTATTTTGAGAAGGAAGACCTAATTTTGGAGCGCAAGAAACACGTGGCAAGAAAGCAATATGTAGAAAAAGAAGGAAAAACAACATGGCGTGGAGGCAAGCAATCCTAACCATGATAGGGTTAGGGTTTTTGACAAAGATTGTAACGAATATAAGCCATAGAGTAGTATAAATAAGGACCTAGGAGGTCTAGGGTTGGGTGGTTCATGAGTTGTTGATGATTATTGTGATTTTTGAGAGACTGGAGATTGTAATAAGGTTGTAGAAGAGTCGGGTAAGGTATATTTTGAGGGTTAGGTCACAGGCTAAGGAGCCTAGTGTGATCTAATCTACCTCACAAAGGTTCCTTAACCTCATCTTGATTGTATTACTGAATATGTAATGTGTGTATCACAAGATTTTGCAGTATATTAAATAAAAGAACAAAGAAGCCAAATCTTTGTGGATGTAGCCCCAGGAGGGGGTGAACCACAGTAAAACTTGTGTTCTGTGTGATGTTTGTTGATTATTTACTTTCTGTTAATGATTAGCTTATGAATGAAATATTAAACTAGATGTATCAACATGCATGCATAAGGTTAAAGATGAATAAATCCTAGAAGTACTTAAATCATTAATAAGGTTAATGCATGAAGAGGAAAGACCACTCATTCCCCACTCATTCCTAGAATGCAAACACCTGGGTATTGCAGTCACCCATAAAATTTATCTCTGGTGAGACTACGTTGTGCACTCCGTGTAGTCACACCAAGGAAGGATGATTTTCTCTCGGTGAAGGGTTTCCAGCATAAATCTCTATGTATTGTGTGTATGGGCCATTGATTCATTTATGTTTTGCTTAAGAATCTGTATGCATTGCTTTACTTCACAGGTTTAAAACTTACACTCTATACGCAGTGTTGCCTTCTAGTTTACCAAGAAGGCCGATAGATTAGATGTTTTTTTTGGAAACCTATTGAGATCCGAACCTGGGTCACCTAGAAGAAGTAAGAAGAGAAAGAACAAACCAAAAAATGGTTCTGTTTCCGACTGGAACTATACAAGATTGAGTGGATGAGATCTGTGGAAGAAACACGCGAAGAATGAAAGTATAGAAGGGAATGTTTAGGCCATGGAATCCAATGAAGGCAGAGATTGAAAGATAGTTGGAAACAAAGGAACTTGAGTTTGCACAGAAGGATAAAAAAAATCCTAACTTGACACCCCACAAATATCTCGACAATTACGTGTTTAACGACTTGCATGCAGTATTTTTCTGCAATTTCTCGCATTTATTGCAGGAGTGGTTATTAAGATTAAAATACAACCACCCTACAAATCGAATCAGATAGCTGGAGTGGAATCATGTGGAGATCATGTAGTTACAACAAGTGAATAACAAATTCACACGCGTAGTAGATTTCTGGTTAGACAATATTGTTGTAGGATTTATCACCGAATTAGCAGTAGATACCGCAAAGTATTACACTGCAACAGAGAAATATTTTTAAAAGGACCCAAAGGTAGGTACATCAAATCACTGTATAATTCAATCAATATTTTATTGTATGACATTGATGTGATTACCATGAAATCAGACAACTAGACTTTCCTGCACGCATGGGGGAAGGCGGGAAGCACTGACAAGAGGTTGAGATATGGAAAAGGATATGGATAAAGGAAAGAAGGAGCCCATGGACCCAATCATGATGGAAATAAAGCAGATAATGGAAGAAGTTGGAAAGACGTGCAGTGGAGTACCCTACCAATATAAAATGAATAACAAGAAGAGAGCCATAATTGATAGAGAGGGATTGGAAAGCGATGAAGAAGAGGTAGAGGATCTATGGGTTGTGGAGAAGATTGAGGAAATCCTACGTGCAACATATGAAAGGAAAACAAGAGGTACATGGCCAGGGACAAAAGGAAGAACTCCAATCCAGATCACCGTCAGTGTGGAAACCACAACCCCATGTGCGACTAATACACCAGAAAGAACACCAACATTTAGACAACCAAATTTTAGTGGAAGAAAAACAACATGACACACATCCAATCAAGGAACATCAACTGGGGGAGTCAGTTCAGGAAGTAACATTCAATTATCTACATCACATGGAGGCAATAGTTCAACATAGTTCAAAATGGAAGGACATGATCCCACGATTAGATTACCAGAATTTTGGGGAGAGCCATTTGAGGACCCTGAAAAACACTTATTCATCTATGAGAAGATCTGGGAAGAAAAGCATATCACAGATGAGGATACAAAACTCATGTAGTTAGCCATCACACTAAGAGACTACACACTGGACTGGTACATGAGCCTAGATGTAAACAATCCACCAGGAGTAACAAAGACTATTGCAGATGTGAAAAAACTACTGATAAACGAATTTCAGAATCCTAACTTAGAGGACCAGTATATGAATGAAATGATTGAAATCATGAAAAAATCAGGTGAGTCTATTTGGGAGATTGATTAGAGGTTTAAAAGTTTGAAAGGTAAGTTGAAGTATGCAAATAATGACATGCAACATGGGCACATTTGTGAACTCACTATTACCACACTTGAAATACCCGTTAAGACAACAAAAGTTCCAAACTCAAGCAGAGGCTCTACAGGTAGCCTTACAACTGGAAGAAAACTAGTATCAGAAGACAAATCCAGCAATAGAGGAGTTGAAGGAGGATCTACAGAATCTAACATTCCAACTTAACCAAAATAAGGGAAAAGAGAAAAGAGAAGTTGTTTGGTGTACCCTATGCGGGATAGAAGGACACCATAAGAACGAATGTCCAAATTTCGCGCAGTATATGGCAACAAGAGTAACAAACCCTTTGCCAACAAGAGGACCATGGTGCGATATTTGTAAAACACATGGGAATGATCCATATCATTGTCCAATGATGTTTAAGTATAAGACAATACCCAAAAGTTCATATTGAAATTTTTACAAGTCAGTGGGTCATGATGATAAGGATTGTAGGATGATGGAGTTGATGAGAGAAAGAACTTCATATACTTATAGTGTGCAAGCAGAAATTATGACATGATAAGATGTACCTAAGTTCAACTAGGTACCACCATCATACAATAATGCACATAAACAATACAAAAATGCACAACCACAATATAATAATGCGCAACCACAGTATAACTCTGCGCATTATAACTAGGTACCTCAGTAAAATGCACCACGCAGATATCAATGTGGATATAGAGGTGGAGGATAAGGCATAGGAGGATTTGGATGAGGTAGAGTACCAGTAGTGTGCCACAACTACCAACAACCAGGAAATTATGCAAGGGATTGTCCACTCCCACCAACAACATGTATGTCCACTCCCACCATGACACAGAAGATTGTCCAACACTCTTGGGAAAGATCCAAGAAAAAAGGAACCAGAACAACCAAAATGTCCAATGGATCTCTGCAGAATCTAGGGATGATGGGAGAAACATTAACATAGTCGCCCGAGGAGGAGCCAAGACAGGAATTGACATAATACCATGAGATATAGATCAACACCAATGGGTTAAGAAGAACACTGAGCCACAAAAGCAGTTTGATGCGCGAAAATAAAATGAAACATTTAAGGAAGCCAAACATGAGTTTCTTAACCATAATGGTGCATCTACATCAGCTGCACAACAAACTCAGAACTCACCAACATACGAGATGCCCTCCTTAATGGAAAATACCAATAAAGAACAACCTTTAGAGCAAGTAAGTACCATAATTTTTTTTCTGCAATCCTGCGCTAAATTATTAAATGATCCATCATCTGTTAAGATGTTACAAAATATTCTAGAAATATGCAACACAAAGGCAGAAGGAAAGTTAGAACAAAAAACATTCAATCATCTCGAGACAAGAAGAAGGACAAGCAAGGAATTCAGACTAAATGCTAATATTGGGGACTTCAATATGGGCAATATTATATTGGACTTAAGCTCTGAAGTAAATGTCTTACCTAAGAAGACATGGAAGTGTATGGGAGAATCCACACTAGGCTATTCATCTATTCAATTAAAATTAGCAAATCAACACATAGTGTTACCAATTGGAAGACTTAAAGGTGTGACAATAGATTTGGATTTAGTGCGCACTATGGAAGATTTTGAAGTAATAGAGATAATAGATGGCACAACACCTTACCCAACATTGCTTGGATTATATTGGGCATTTGATAATCAAGATATAATCAACCTGAAGATGAGAAAAATGAATTTTGAATCAGGTGAATATAGATCCATTGCACCATTGTATCCTTCAGAAGGAGAAAGGTTTGTAGAGCCCACTTGTTTGGATTTGGAAGAAATAAACCAGTTGTACAAAACCATCGTGCGAGAAGAGGACTATGTTAACCCAACTGTAGATGGGGTACTCAGCTGGAGAAGCATTACATCATGTGCTTCGAACTCAAACATAGGTTTGGAGAATTGGCAACAACGATTACATGAAGTTTCCATAAGGAGGTGCGCAAGAATAGATCACGCAATAAGATGGGTTGGTACAAAGATAAGAGAAACTCCCGGTTTTCATGGGCTAAATGACTTAGAGGGATTCTTGACAAAATATGAAGAGGAAGTATTAGAAAATTAGAGGCCCTTATACTTTGGTATTGCACTCAAGGAAACACCTGTAATATGGCGGGGTGCACACAAATAAACAATTTAGGATTTGTATCGGTGTAAACGACTACTGTGCATTATATTTGGTGTGCACCAAGGTAACAATAAAATACATAGGTATGATGGAAAAGAAACACCAGTGGAACACTTGGAGAAGTGCAAGACACAGTGGAGGATGACACCAACAGAGGAATGGCCTCATCATTTTGTCCATACATTGGAAGGAATCCCAGGGAACCAGTATATAGACCAAGAGTTGCGCAGAGGCACTACAAAATGGACAGGATTACAACATAATTGTGTAGTAACCTTCTCATTTGAACATGAGAACCCCAAAATTGATTCAACACTAAAGCTGATATGGGGACTGATATTTATTGATGAACCAAAAGTTGAAATCATGACATAATATCAACAACATAACAAACAGACAGTCAAAGAGCTACTTTCATGCTACCATGTTGAAGAGGAAGCACCAGATGAAGATGATCCACACAACATTCAAATTACAAATATTGAGGGAGAAATAGAGGTGGAAGGTCCATCTCTAGAGTCAAAAGTATTTCCTGCACCAATCAAAGTTAAGAAATTCAACATTGGGACGAATAACAACCCTAAAATGGCAAGTATTGGAGACTATTGGGATGAACAAACAATAGAAAGAATAACAGAGTTACAGCACGAATACAATGACTTGTTCCCAATGACCTTTACAGATATGAAAGGCATAGCAGGGAAGCTAGGTGAGATGAAGATACCCCTCAAACATGAAGCGAAACCTGTCAGGCAAATACCCTACAGATTGAATCCAATGTATAAGCAAAAAGTGAAAGCAGAAATTGATTGAATGTTGGAAGCTGGTATTATAGAACCAGTTGAAGAATCTGAATGGATCAGTCCTATGGTAGTCCAAGAAAATAAGAAAGGGGGGATAAGGATTTGTGTAGATTTGAGGAAAATTAATGATGCTTTCTTACATGACCCTTTCCCTACCCCTTTTACAGATGAGGTCTTAGAGAATGTGGGAGGCCAGGAAGCATATTCATTCACATATGGATTCTTAGGTTACCATAAGATTAAAATAGCTCCAGAGGATATGTATAAGACTACTTTTGCTACAGAATGGGGATCCTACCAATATACAATCATGCCATTTGGGCTGAAGAATGCACCAACCATTTTTTCTAGAGTAGTCATATCCGCTTTTAAGGAATTCATACATCAATTTCCAAAAGTATATCTGGATGACTGGACTGTATATAGTTTGTTAAAGGACCATGTATAACTGTTAAGATTAATGTTGGAAAGATGTAGGCAATGTCATATATCATTAAATATCAAGAAATGAATTTTCGGTACACCTTTTGGAATATTGATGGGACATATAGTGTGTAAGCAAGGCTTACAAGTGGACCCTGCTAAGATTGCATTCATTGTGAATTTACCACCACCAAAGTCAGTGCGCTAGTTAAGAGAAACACTAGGACATACATGCTATTACAGGAAATTTGTAAAGGGGTATGTGTAGATCACTGCACCAGTGGAAAATGTTAAAGAAGGACACCATATTTCAATGGAATGAGGACTGCCAACAAGGATTGGACACTCTAAAGAAAAAAAATGGTAACATCACCTATACTAGTATTCCCATATTGGGAAAATACATTTCACGTGCATGTATATGCATCAACCATAACACTTGGAGCAATTCTGGCATAACCAGGAGCAAGGGACTTAGACCATCCTATAGCCTTTGCAATAAAAAAGCTTTCAAAATCAAAGCAGAATTACAACACCACATAAAGATAAGGCATATCCATGGTATATGCACTTCGAAAATTCAGGCACTATTTATTGGGTAACCACTTTAAAATGTTCACAGACCATTCTACCCTCAAGTATCTAGTCAACAAGCTAGTGTTGGGGGGGAGAATATGTATATGGCTATTTTTATCTGAAGAATTTGATTTCGAAGTGATAGTCAAACCAGGGAGGTTGAATGCAGGACCTAATCACCTGTCAAGGGTAACTAATGGAGAAGAACCTACTAACTTGGAAGACAAATTCCTTGATGCACAATTATTTTCAGTACATGTAGTTAATGAATACTTTGTTGATATTATTGAATAATTAAGTATAAGAGTTGCACCACAAGAATTTATCACTACACAGAAGAAAAATATGGTAGTTAGAGTTGCAGACTAACAACTTATTGTAGGACATTTATACAAAGGGCACATATAACATTTTGAGAAGGTGTGTATAGGAACATGAACGGACCATAATTTTAGTAGAAGCTCATGAAGATATAGCTGGAGGAAACTATGCAGGTAAATATACCACACAAAAGGTATTGTACGTAGGATTATGGTGGCCAACATTCCATAAAGACGCCAAGGAATATTGTCAGAAATGTGATGTCTGTCAGAGGGTTGGAAAACCCAACAGAAGGGATGAGATTCCTCTAAGACCACAAGTAACTCTGCATGTATTTGAAAAATGGGCAATAGACTTTATGGGACCTATTAATCCACCAACAAAAAAATTAGGAGCTAGATATATCATTACTACGACTGAATACTTAACAAGATGGGCAAAAGCAGCACCAGTCAAAGACTGTAGCATAGAGACAACAAAACACTTCTTGTTTGAGCAAGTGATCACCATATTTGGATGTACGAGGATTCTAATGAGTGACCAAGGCACTCATTTTATCTATAATACCACCAGGGCTATAACTAAGGAGTTTGAAGTCTATCACCAGAAGAGTACACCATATCGTCCTCAGGAAAATGGAACATTAGAAGCTTTCAATAAGATCTTGGAAAATGCTCTGACTAAAATATGCAATGTCAACAGGGATGATTGGGACTTGAAGATGCCAATAGTAATATGGGCATATAGGACCACATGTAAGAAGTTGACATGACAAACACCATTCAGATTGGTGTATGGGCAAGAAGCAGTAGTACCATTATAATTTTTGGTACCTAGTTTGCACGTAGCAGCAATTACCAACATGACCGACAGAGGCGCAGTACAGGAGAGGATAATAGATTAATGGAAATGGAAGAGGACATGATTCTGGTAGGATTTCACCAGGAAGTACATAAAGCAAGAGACAAAGCATGGCATGACAAACATATTAAAAAGAAGAGTTTTAAGGAAGGAGACCTAGTTCTACTCTATGGAAACAAATTTTTCCAACACCATGGTAATTTTAGATTGCATTGGCTAGGGCCATATGAAATAAAGACTGTCACAGATGGGGTATCTGTACAACTAAAGGACTTGGGAGGAATAGAACTGAAAGGAATGATCAACGATAGTCGACTGAAACTGTATAGGGACATTCGACATACTAATTCTTAAAAGTTATAGCACAGTAAGAAAGTCATGTATATAGTGTACCATAGTAGATATTAGAAAAGAAAACTCATAAAAAGGAAGACAAAAGTAGAACAAAAAGAAAAAGTAGAAAAGAAAGAAAATACAAAATACTGGGAAATATTGTGCGTAGAAGATAGTGGAATCAACGTGACAAAAAGCAAAAGGTGACTGCACGCATCATATGGTTGACATGAAGCAAATACTGTGCACTAAGGGAAAGTCCCAATAGAAACATACGACACATCAAAAAAGTGCAACGCACCAGAAAATAGGCCAATGGTCGGAAAAGAAAAAACCGTCCGTCGAGGTAAAAAGGCACGAATTGGGCATTTATGAAATTGAACGAAGCATACTCGACAAGCGTTAACACATGAATAACCATCAAAGAAGCTTCTTCGAGAAGATTTAGGGTATTTATGACACCCTATATATAATGAAAATGTGGGCTAAACGAGACACATTGTGCATTCACAAACCCACAAAGCTAAGGAGCATGGAGACGAGAGGCGAACATGCGAATTCATAGATCGTAGTAGCCGAAGCTCAATTGGGGAAGGAAGAGCTACCATGTAACCTCCAAAGGTCAACGCACCTAGCCAAAAATCACAAAAAACATGCAACAACCATAGTTCACCGCAGGAAACCGCAGAGGCGGAACAAGAGTTTACACAGAGAGAGGGAATCATCAATGTCGACGCAATTGGTAGAAAAAGAAGAGCAGGTCTTGCAGACCGTCAGGATGGATATCGATTCACATGACAGTGCATAGGGACAAGACCCGTTAACCATAGGGAACCCACAACAACCTTCCAAGGCCAAAGCAACCCACAAAATAAATGGCGGTGAAAACGAAAGAACAGAGTCTGACGGACTAAGGTCACAACTTATGGCGAGGTCTGCGCAGCAGGAGGAAGTACAACTCAAATATATCACGGGGAACCTAGAGTCAAGCTGGGAAGGACAAAAAGAGGCTGGGACATCTAGCGCGCCATCACAGAGAAAGGGGAAACAACCCATCGTGCGGTCTCCACGCAAGCAACCCGATGCCTCGATCATCTTACCGTGCATTCCAGAGGGGGTGCAGGCCACACCAACTCTATTGGGTTGTGTTGAAAGGCTAATATACATAGACCATAATGTGTATGACAACAACAAAATCCCATAATTTGCACAACAGGTGTATATGGAGAGACTAGGCACATGACCATTAGGAGATCCAATACTGTAACCAAAGCAATGGGCGACAGGCTTGGAAAACACAGGGATTCTGAATTTGCTGGAAATTCACCACTTTGGAAGGGGAAAAGATGTGAACAACTGTGTCAAGCAGTTGTTGGAGGTCCTCCATGAAGGATTTTTGTGGTTATAAGAACATGTCTCAATCAACGTAGAGCTAATTGCATTCATCACAGGCCTGCCATCAAATGGCGAGAAGCCCGCGCAGTACTTGGACGAGTAAAACCAAATAAAAGGCTCTCACAAAAGAGATGAAGAAGACGTATGGGACGGAAAGAGGCTCATGCAAAATAATTATAAAACGGATCAGTGACGTATCCACTAGGATGACAACAAAATTGATGGCATGTAAGCTACTTCACAAATTCTACAAGGAGGAGGTCTATACAAGGGTTGTCATAGCAACAAAACAGTGCGCAAACAACACCATGCTCATTTGGGCCCCATATTTACTGAATATGTTCCTAGACGACTGTAAGGATGTGCAGGACTTGGGAAAAAAGTTCCATTACTCTTGGATAATGATTTTGATAGCATTAATTGGATGGAAAGAGCCTCCCTACTCATATTTCTGCGATAGAGTAGGATATTGTCGCACAACAAGGTACACGTCAATGGGAATCACTTTGGATGTCAAGCGAAGAAGTGGAAATGTCAACACTTTTTCTTGGTACCTCAACGACATACAAGAAAACATAGCCAATGCATGGAGGATAACTCCATAATTCGTCGTGCAGTACCAAGGTATAACTATATTTAAGGCTACCCGACACAACATGTGGATCCAAGTGCGCAAGGATCCAAAGAAAGAATGGCTACAAATTCGATTCTGCATCAATGCAAAGAAAGTTGAAATGACAATGAGAGACTGGAAGATCCCAGTCATCACCAAGGACATGCCCAAGGGAAAATAAGTGGAAGCAAGGTTGTCCAAGACATTTGCAGAAGGCAATGCAACAACAAATAAACCCACGTAGCAGGTGAAGCCAGGTCAAAAGACAACGACAAAGAAGAAGGGAAGTGCCCCAAATAAGGATGCACAGATGAGAAAAAAGGACAATTCCCCAACACAGGAAGAACAAGGAAGGGGGGACACAAGGACACAGGAAACCCCATCAGCAGCTACTCCACAAGAGATAGGGCCACCCAAACGACCAATTATACATACAGGTGGGCTGCGCAAGAAGGCCAAGGCCCATAAACAAATCCAAGAATATACAATCACTGAGGATGATGTCGATATCGTCGCAGAGAGAGTACGAGATCGCACAATGGAGGAGTTTGAAGAGCCTGAGAACCAAAGAGGAAGGATACTAAACGAGTTGTCTGATATTAAGTAGGTCTTAGATCAGATACAAGCAACACAAATGAAAGAAACGAAAACAAAATCGATCCCCCGAGCGACAGAAGCAGAGGACAAGACCGCACAGAATGAAGAAGACACCATCCAGACCATAGTACAAACAAGTCTGAGCTTCCAAATAACAACATATATGCTACATGTTGACAAGGCCATAGCCTAGACACCACTCCAAGACCTAGTGAAGGTACAATTGGTATTTTCTAAAATACCAACAAAGGAACTATACAAACTGCAAGTCTGTGTCACACAAGAAGTGCAATCACAAGCTAGAACAGACGCTATGGAATTGAAAGCAACCAGAAATGGAAAGGATGCACTAGAACTAGTGGTAGAGAATATAAAGTTGGAGACGCAAGAGGAGAAGCAACGCGTAGATAAATTTGAGCAGAAGCTTAAGGAAGTCTTCACAAGAATTCCAGACAACGCGCAGGCAGCCATGAACAATGTGGAAGAACAGATTCAGATCATCATGCAGACGCTCGAGGACTATAAGAGGGAGATTGAGGAACTTAAAGAAAAGTTAACACCAACTACTCCTCCTGAAGTTACAGCTAAAAGGGAACAACAAACATCCTTGCAAGTGGAAATAATGGAGAAAAAAGCTAAAAAGGTCACAAAACTTTTTGACAGGACTGCGCAACTATGGAATACGTTGGAGAAAGATGACAGGGTCCAACAACTAGAAAAGAAAGAGAAGGAGATCAACGTTGCAATTCAGAAGCTGAAGCAGTGAAAAAAGGCCATGAGCATTACAGTGCAGTTGAAGGGCACACAGGAGATGAAGATGTTGCAGATAGAATTGAAGACTGCACAGAATAACAAGCAGAACATGCAAGAACAATTAGAACCTCTCTAGGAGCAAGCAACGCAAATAATTATGGAACTGGAGGAGGAGAAGACCAGAATGGCTCGGGACCATGCCGAGAGCATGGAGTCTATCAAAGAACATATCACAATGCAGATATTAGAAGAGATTACAGAGAGAGCTACGCAAACATGATAAAAAAGGGAAAAATTAGAAGGAAATTTTCACAGGTTGAAAGAGGCCGTTCAGGGAGCGTGCACCACCTGAGTGGCTCAGGATGAGCCACATGTCAGTGTTGGGGGCCCGTTGGGCACATGCCTATTTTGAGAAGGAAGACCTAATTTTGGAGCGCAAACAACATGTGGCAAGAAAGAAGCATGCATAAAAAGAAGGAAAAACAACATGCAAGAGGGAAAGCAACGTGTCGCAAAGGTAGGAAAGCCTAATCATGATAGGGGGGTTAGGGTTTTTGACACAGAATGTAACGGCTATAGACCATAGAGTAGTATAAATAAGGACCTAGGAGGTCTAGGGTTGGGTGGTTCGTGAGTTGTTGATGATTATTATGATTTTTGAGAGACTGTCGATTGTAATAAGGTTGTAGAAGAGTCGAGTAAGGTAGATTTTGAGGGTTAGATCACAGGCTAAGGAGCTTGGTATGATCTAGCTCACCTCACAGAGGTTCCTTAACCTTATCTTGATTGGATTATTGAATATGTAATGCGCGTAGCACAAGATTTTGCAACATATTAAATAAAAGAGCAGAGAAGCCATATATTTGTGGACATAGCCCAAGGAGGGGGTGAACAATGGTAAAACTTGTGTTATGTGTGATGTTTGTTGACTATTTACTTTTTGTTAATGATTAGCTTATGAATGAAAGATTAAACTAGATGTATCAACATGCATGCATAAGGTTAAAGATGAATAAATCCTAGAAGTGCTTAAATCATTAATAAGGTTAATGCATGAAGAGGAAAGACCACCATCCCACATCCCCACTCATTCCTAGACCACAAACACCTGGGTATTGCAGTCACCCATAAAATCTATCTCGTGTGAGACTGCGTTGTGCAATCTATGCGAAGCATTTCCTTCTGGTTTACTAGGAGGGTTGATAGTTTAGATGGTTTTGTTGGAAACATGTTGAGATCCGAACCTGGGTCAATCCTAGAAGAAGTAAGAATAGAAAGAAAAAACCAACAGACAGTTAAGAAGCATGATTATATGCCATCATTCTTCAAGGCATTCCACCATAAGAACTCATGGAAGTTCAGGTCCAGGGAGCAGTCCAAGTGCATCTCTTGTTCAGAGCCAAAGGATAAGACCTATGGAAAACATCTTGCAGGGTGAACTCAAGAAGATTAAGCCACCAAATTTCAATGGTGAGCACAGGAAAGGAGAAGATGATGAGGCCTGGCTGTTGGAAATGGAGAAAAATTCCCAGTTACATGATTACCTATCCCGGGTGGAAGCTAGAATTGCCACCTACCACTTGTAAGGAAATGAAACCATGTGGTGGGATCAACTTAAGAAAATCAAGAACCTTGATGAGAAAATAATCTCATGGAGGTAGTTCAAGGGATATTTTCAAGGGAAATATTTTCAAGGGAATGATGGAGAAGGGAGATCTCGCACATTCTAGCTTGAGTGCTACAAAGTACCAAGTAATAGCAAGAACGTGCACCATATGAGTTATGTGCTAGATGGTGGTTTCGACCCAGCGAGGGTGGATAAAATAAGTCAAGTGTCCAAATGATGATGAATGCATGAGATTCATGAATAGGAGGGTCATGTCAACCAAATTTTTTAAAACCATATGCCTTTTCCTAAGGTAGGTTTTGAGATGATAGAACCTTATTTTTCATGAGGTGCCCTTGCTCTAAATTTCTTGCATCTCTGGCTAGGGAATCCACTATGTTACTTTGATGTCTAAGAATGTGAAGATATTCTACCTTGTGGAATTTTTCTTCTTCCTTGGCAATTCGTTGACAGGTTCTTTATAAATTGTGTTATTTACAATTACTTAAGTTTCGTAATTATTTTATGACCATCTCAGAGTCTCTGATTACGATGATGTATTTAGTTTGATTTTCACTGAGAAGTTTTAAGCCCATAAAGATGTTAAGGCTTCAACATGGTTGTTGGAAGAGTGTCAAAGACCCCATGCAAAAGCTATCCCCACCTGCACCTACTACCCCTATAGTTATCAGGAAACCTTAGTAAAAGAGGGGACATAATTATTAATGGTGAGGTCTACACTCAACCTATAAGTTGAATTGACATAGGACATGGCATGTATCTCTCATTTAAGAAGGCACATGGTTCATTGTAAGGGAGAATTGTCATATGACAAAGTGGGTTGTGATAATTTATTCTTCCCATATCCTCACGTACCCCAACCTATTACCTCACATGAATTTGATTTTTTGTTTTTTATTTCTTTTTATCACTATGGGATTATGGCTTTGTGGCTTACCTCTTCTATATGGTGTTCCTTGTATACCAATTCAAGCCTTTGTCTGGTTAAATTTGGTAATTAGGTTTGGTTGGTAGTTGTGGTTCTATTTTTTCCTTCATCTCTAGTAAGTTGCCATTGTTATATCCCTTTATTTACAAGGATTTGGCAGTGAATGAGTTTGTTCAGACCTTTAGTGTTGGAGAGTTAGTTCATGTTTCATTTTCTTATTCTAGGGACTATGTTCCATTTCTAGATGATTTATTGTTATTTGTTGGAGACTATGTTCATATGAGTGTTCCCTCTTTCGATACCAACCCCTGTCAAGATTGAATTGGAGTTACTTGGATAAGGAATGAGTTTACTCTATGGTATGAGTGGTGTGTCATTTCTTGTTCTTCCTTGTTTTGGTGCTTTAATTGTCTAATCCCCAACCCCTTCCCATTACTTGGGAATCCCATTTTTAGCGTATGTTTGGGTGGTGCTCTATGTGACCATTCTAAGCTAAGCCTACTCTTACTGTGGGTCTTCAAAGACCTGTTAATGGACCAAAGACCTAGCAGTCTAGATAGCTTTGAACTACAAGAGATAAGGCGCGCACTACAATATCACTAGGATGTTATTCAAGGAAACTAAGTCTTGGTTCTCACAGTTGCGATAAAAATCCATGAGTAGGACCACCATGTTACTTTTCAATTAGCAATAATTATGGGAACCTTGTTGCAAAATAAGCGTCAAATCAATGTTCTGGAGGAAAAATGCAATATGCTTTGGAATATGGTAAACAATTTGAATAAGGGTGAGCAGTCTGGAGCATCTAATCAAGTGCAATTCGTCAATTCAAGTTGTGGGAGATCAAGGGAAGAAGATATAGTACATCATCTCCCTGAGAACATGGAAACAATCAAGCAAGTTTTGGATTCAACTAAGGAGGCATCGGAATAAGTAGCCAATCGTCATGCCTTTTGTAGAATATAGACCACTAAGATTTTCTAGGATGTTTTGTATGTGCACTTAGTTATTATGTATAGTTATATGTTGGAAGCTAGCTCTTTTTTGGTTTTTGTTTTAAATGTTTTGAGACAAACTATGATGTACTATTGCTGCGAGCTTTACAACAAATTTTATTTAATATAAATTCTCCTAGTTCTGGTTTTAAAAAATCAAATATTTATTTGTCGTGTATTTTAAATGGTTATTAATTTAATATTAGACATAAATATTATACATATCATTTTTTTTTAGGAAAAAGCATTGTAATTTTATTTATATAAACATAATTACATTGTTAGATGCTTTAAAAGATTATTTTATGCCTCGTAAGGCTTGTAACAAAATAAGATCTATAATAGTCCCTTGCATATAAACAGTTTAAAAACTTCATACATAATGGCATTAACCTTTTTCACTGAAAGTTATTTCCTCCTATATTTTTCTAGAAATTACATCCCTTTATTTCCATGTAAAATGTATCAACTATCCTTCCCTATTTGTTTCATCCATCACCCATATGATAAACTCGTGAAGTGACCCAAAAGACTATGATGCATGAGTAAAAAATTATATCCAAGGATCATGTATATATTCAAAAAAAATTCCTCAATGTTTCTCGAAGACTTTCTAGACTCTTCTATGCAGCTCTGACCTTGTTTTGGATAAGACTTATGTTGTTTTATTTTTGTCCTTGTAGACATGTGTAAAGAAAATATGAGTGAAGACTAATTGTATAGAAAAAAAATCAAGACATAAAGGTTGGAGCATGAAATTTCTCAGCACTGACTCTTGTTTCATTCATTGAATCACAAGGAGTGAATCCCCAAATATTTGTATGTAAGATATGCCATGTTCCCAAGCCAACATCAATACCAATTTGAGTGTTATCATTTCATATAAGCTATTTGATTCTTGGCCAATTCCCGCTTTGGAATATATACTACAGAACATAGAAAGATGAAGTATATCCCCTGCCCCAACCTTAGGAGGGGTTCCTTGAGAAGCACCATTGAAGAATGCCCATAGAATTTTTTTTATTAACAACTTCTTCAGTTGACTGTCTTATACATTGTTTTTCTTGAAATTGAGGAAATTCACATAGTATATTTAAACTTTAGAAAACACATTTTAGAAGTAATCTATCCTTATCCTCGAACAATTTTCTATTTTTTTCTAGCCAAACTCCCCAACAAGAGTTAAAGGGATAGCTCTATATCTTTTGGTTTTCCTATTAGTGCACCAAGTTCTAAGAGCCTCCTCTATAGTATTCTCGTTCCAAGCATTTTTCAAACATTTCATTCCTTCTACCTCATTCCAAACTTGCTTTGTATATTGGCAAGATCAAATAAGATGCAAGTTTGTTTCATTCTCTTGCTTGCAAAGACAACACCATTCGGGTCCTGTGAGATTCCTCTTTTGCAAAATATGTCAGGTTAAAGATTTGTTATTCAAAATAAGCCACATGAATATTTTGGATTTTGTTGGAACTTGAATTTCTAAACTTGTTTCTACCACTAGGCATGGAGATTCTCTCTTCCCTCAACAACTAAAGCTTTGTATCTAATGTTTGGCACATAGTCTCTAGTTGGATTCAATGACCAAACAATATGTTCCCCATAATCTCTTAGTCTAACATAATAGGATTTTAAGTTTTATGTGTACCTCTACCAAGTAATTGCATCCTCCTCCCTTAGGTCCATCTCCTTCTAGGATAGGCAATGTTTCTACTTAATAGTTCCCCTAGCCAATCTAGCAATTTGCCTAAGTGTATAAAATCCTTGTCTCTTAGGTCACAAATCGATTATGGATGTAACCTATGAAAAAACTTGCTTTTGATCCATGGATATAACCCAATTTAGACTTGGTATTTGTTTCATACATGCCACACCAACCAATTCCCAACTAGTGGAAATGTTGTAATGATTGTTTCCCATATAATTGAGGCATTTTGGATTTTCTTAAAAGGATGTGTTACCCAATCCTCCAGAGTATTCGAAGCTATGTACTTGTGCTTGATGACTTGAGTCCACGGCCTAAAACATTGAATTAATTGCCATACGCTCTTTGTAGCTAATTCCTTAGAAAAAATGAATATATCATTTAACCCTCGTCCTTCTTGAGCTTTTAGTATTGCTAGTTTTTTCCAAAAAACCAACACAATTCCTTTTTTTTCTTATTTCTTGTGACCAAATGAACTTGTAGCATAATCGCATGATCTTTTCTAATACTCCATTGGGTATCCATGCGAGCAACATCCAATAATTTGGAATAACTTCAAGGACTACTTTAACCAAAATCAGGCGACCCCCTTCGGTTGCTAGTCACCCTTTTTATACATTTAAGATTTTAAACAAAACCCTAAATATTTCAAATCAACATCTAATTCAACCACATTTTAGAGAAACATTTAGGTGATAAAGATTATTTCCCTCTCAAAAATACCCTACAAGCATATCGTCGATTTAGCTATATTTATGTTCATGCCTATGGCCATGTAGAAAAGATTAATGATTTCTTTGAGCTTCTCAACCACTCTTCTATATCCTTCACAGAAAATAAGGATATTGTCAATAAAGAGAAAGTGTGTGACATAACAAGAGTTACGAACATTTATCCCTTTGAAACTACCATTTACAATGGCCTCCTTTAGTGATTTGCTTGGACCTTCTACAACTAGAAGGAATATGAAGGGGGGTAATGGGCATCCCTATCTAAGCCCTATTTCTAGCCTAAATAAGAAATATGCTACACCATTTATAAGGATAGTAAAATAGACATAATTGATATAATTCATTATCTAGGTCACGAAAAGAGGAAAAAAACCCAAATGTATACGAATTAGCCTTATAAGAGCCATCTCACCCTATCATATGCTTTGGATAAGTCCACTTTTATTGTCATAACTCTTAATTTTTTTATCTTGATTGGATGTATTCATTCTTGTACAACCCCCACTACCTTGTGGATTTGCCTCCCCTCCAAAAATCCAAACTATTCAACAGAGATTTGTTAAGACAAGATCCCTTTTATCCTTCTAGCAATATTCTTTGATATGATTTTCTAAATGCAATTACATAATGATATTGGTCAAAAAAATTCAAAGCAAGTTGGATTATCCGTCTTTGGGATTAGGGCTATGAATGTTGTGTTGAAGTCTGCTAGAGTTTTTCCAGTGGTTCTTAATGGCTCAATCACCCTCCTTAAATCATCTTCAATAAAATTGTAACACCCCAAGAAGAATTCCACTAGTAGCCCATCTAGACCTTGGATTTTATCATTTCAAAATCTTTGATGTATCATATGTAACTCCTCCTTACCTACTTCCTTCATCAAATCTTGATTGTCTTTCAAATTGATGAAACTCAGGAAGGAATTTGAAAATCTAATTACCTCAACAATTATAGCTTGTTTGTCAACCTTAAATAACGATTGGAAATAATCAACACCTTATACTTCCATATCATTAAAATTGGTTGCCCATGATCCATCTTCCTTCTAAATCTTACATAAAGAGTTTATGTTATTCCTACAATTGGCATATTTATGGAAAAACTTAGTGTTTTCATTGCACGCCTAGAGCTAGATAGCCCCAATTTTAAGTGTCCATTCTTTCTCTTTGTCAAGAAGGATTTGCCGCTTTTTTCTTCAATATATATATATATATATATATATATATATATATATATACACGCGAAACAAGATCATATTACGAACATTAGGCCAATAATTGAGGGTCTACGGCTAGGGCTTATACATGGATTTGTGGATGCAGACTGGGCTGGAGATTTGGATCGTAGGAGATATACAAGCGAGTATGTGTTTAACCTGTTTGGAGGAGCAATAAGTTGGATGAGAAAAAGACAGGCTGTAGTGGCACTTTCAACTACAGAATCTGAATACATGGCAGCCACTCATGCAAGTAAGGAAGCAATATGGTTACAAAGATTGTGTTTAGGTATTGGGTTGGT
>JASDQU010028000.1:37944-51409 GCA_032191745.1 Picea mariana | reverse complement strand
TCAACTATTTTTAAAGGTAGTCTTCTTCCATTAAAACCCCTGCATTCACAACAAGGGCAATAACATTTCCCATCACCATGAATCATCATGTGCCACTTTAACATAACAAGCTCTCTTTTCTCGTCTGGAGTTGACATTGTAATTACCTATTACAACAAATCCATTGAAACATTATAAATACAATATACAAATCTATTCAAATAATTTGGTATATATTTAGATATTTGTAATGAAAATTATACAACATGTTCAGAAAAAATAAGGGACAAAGCATGAATCCTAAAAGCATGAAACATTAATAAGAGGAGGTGGATCTATTATCAACCAAAATCACACTATATAATATTAAGTCCCTAATAAAAATTAGGGTAGCTTTAGGGATACACAAGAGTACTGATGCCCAATATCAACAAAAAAACCACTGCTCTTCACTTCTAGTTGGTTCTTTTCCAACTCAAGGAGGAAACCCTAAAAGTAAATTTACTATGGCAAGGATACTTAGATATTCAAGAAGTTCCATGAAATATAAGAACAAAATTAGAGTGATTGAATCTAATCAGAGTGATTGTAGTTGAATCAATAATCTTTTTACTCTATCAAAAATGGATAAACCATAAAATCTTTCTAAGGAGTTAAAATAAACCATAAAATTTGATTTAAGGAGTGAAAATAAACCATAAAATAGTTCAATAGCACCAAATTACTAAATCACACAGAAAATTTTTAAGTACTAACCTTCAAAATCTCAGCTATGTAGAGTCTAATCAATTCAATGTTTCTCTTCTTGAAAGAGATTTGAAATCAAGATTTCATAAAAAACCAGAACACCATTGCATCAGAACACTCGAATGATTTTTGCAACTGTAGAAAATGATTGTCGCAACTATAACAAATTTGTCGTAACTGAGATATATATAGGATTGATTTGTCGTAAATGACCGTTGATTCTCACACATGCCATTGTTGGTCGCTATAGCGACTAACTGGGGGTTGGTCTCTCTACCGACCAACTTTCGTCGTTAAAATGACCAACTTGAAAGGTTGGTCGCTAGTGACCAACATTTGGACCCCGAAAAAAAAAAGGTATATTTAGTCCAAAAAAAACACGACGAAATTTTAAACCGTCGTAATTTGCACCCAATGTAGTAGTGACATAAAGAAAAAGGGAAATGTCTAACTTAGTAGGAAATCTAGCCTTGAAACTTTCTATTTGTGAACTCAACTAGGCTTTAAGTAAGGCGTCAGTCATTTAAGAATGTAAGGGAATAAAGGGACACCGATGAGTGTTTTTAGGAACGCTTTTCGGTGGGTGAGGGAAATGGGCAAAATTGAATTAATTAATTAATTTATTTATGGTGCAACTAAGGGATCGGGTGACATGTGTACGGGGGAGGTTTATCCTAATTAAATTTAATAAAAATAGTATAATGAGGGTTTGAGAAGATAATCAATAAGAAAACTCTATAAAAAGGGTGGCAGAGGAGGAGTATGATCACGACTGGTAGGCGTAAGGTTATGCTGCTGATATTATTCTTGACTAGATTTTTCTTGTGGGAGTTGGGATGCCCAGCTCGACAGGCAGTGGTAGCTCGACCTTGCGAGGCGTGTTGGGCGCTAGATCTTTCTCTGGTTTGTGTATGTGCGGCTTGGGGGGCTCAGGGGGAAGAAAAGTACCCCTAGCGTTGGCTGGGAGGTACCGATGAGGTCTCATCGATTAGCAAGCGAGAGCGAGGAGGATCGCCATTAGCCAAAAAAAATTAGCAAGCCAGCGATCGATTATGGTACACATTTTATCTTTGTAGTTGTAAATTAGTTAGAAATTTTGTACGTAGATTTAAGTGTTGGTGAATTGTAATGGTTGTCGGATATTGTTTGGCAAGTTTGTTGATTGGGTTAGCCGGGAAGGAATTGATGGATGGGTTCTCTGACTTGTTGTTTTTTCCATTTCTTTGTGTTGATAAAAGGGGTTGGCTCTGCGCCCTAATGCTTCCTCAGCTTGTAACTTTCCATTGTTATCTTTGCGCTTGGCGTTTACTAATTAATTGTTGCTCAAAATTTTATCTTTGTTTTGCCCTGCTTGGTGTGTGATCTTACCCCTGCAATCTAATTGGGTAGATCTCCCGTTTAACTTTAAATCTTTGCGCATAAACCTTTACCCTTGCGTCTCTCAACGATACCGATCTCTTATTCTCTTCGGCTATTACCACCCTTTGCATAATTCTTTCTTATGTACCAAATAATCTTTGTGATTACCCCGCGATCCTTTTAAAAAGTTGCCCAACAACTATCTTACCTTGTGCAGCGATAACCCCCCCTCTCTAGCTTCACGTTTTCGTTCTGAGCGCCTCTTGTTTTCACCCATCGACTTGCTTCAATATTGAAGCTTTTGCTCCACGGATTCACCAGCGACTTGGAAAACTTGTCCCTGCGTTTTGCTCTTTTTTTGTAGCTTCTTTTCAGAAATTGGGGTTACCCAGTAGAGGATGCGCTTCTCCTTGGCGTTTTTCTTGTAGCTAATAACCCTTCGGTATCTTACCTCCTCTGAGTGTAGTGCTAGACTACTCCCTGTGCGTCTAGTGGTTGTGGGCGAGTTGGAACTGGTAGATCTCGGATCTATTGCTGGGAGTTGTGGCTAGGTCAGAAACAATTACCAAGGCCAACGAATTCGTGGTCTCACTCACAATTCTCCTGTTGTGGATATTGGCTTCAGCTCCTGGTCGTTTTCCTCCTTACGTTGCTTGTCAATTAAACGCCCAACAGGTTTCCCAGAAGACTCGGCGCCAGTGTTTTCCATTGCCCTTACACAGAAAATAAATCGTGATGTTATGTGCGTGAGAGGGGCCTGGCGTTCCTGGTTTTAATTTTTTCTTTTACTCAAAAACTGTGACTACCCACGCGTGTGAGCAGAGAGACCAGGCATTACTCTTTAACTCGTTTTTGCAAGCAAACAATCTGCAACCTTGCTTAGCGTATTCCTGACTTAAACAACGAATTATCCTCTCCTTGGGCAATGTAGTTACTCTATGTGTCAGCATTTACCTTGACCAAATCTTATGCGCGGTTGGAATCACTCCTTTTGCCCTTTATCCCATGATGAAGTTAAAAAGGTATGGTGACTAGTTGTTTAAAAATTTATATCAGTTTACCCAAGGTTTTTATGCGAATTAAAAAGAGTTGTGCTTTTTATATAAAGGATATCTAAGTTCAACCTTCCTTGCAGCTACTTAATCCCAGATGTAATGGAAATGGCCATTGTTGTTGGCCTCCATTGTGGTAGTAACAATCTTAAGGATTATGGGCCAGGAATTTAAGTTAGGATCCTTGCACCATAATTGGCTTTCATTTTAATACTCACTGTGCCCTGGCTAGAAGTCAAATCCTAACTTAGCAATGCTATGCGACTAATCGTTTCATTTCTTCTTGAGCCTCACTTTTTGCCTTGGCTAGAAGTCAAATCCTAACTTAGCAATGCTATGCGGCTAATCCTTTCATTTCTTCTTGAGCCTTACTTTTTTAATCACAAAACTGAATTACTTATCAGGAAATCTGAAGATCATTTTTTTCCAAGATGAAATTCAACTTGCTGAGTTGAACCTCCCAAACCCTTTAGTATTAGGATAACGGGATCTAACCACAACATCAACTTTTGGATTTGCATGTTGAGGGCATAGCTCTCCTTACCCATGCTTAGGAGATATCTTTATCATGAGATTGAATTGTTAAGCTACTTGAGGTTAGATTGAATTTGTGCACTCGATTCTTTTCTCCGTATGTATAGGCCCTTTTCTCTTGTCCTTAATTTATTGATGGAAGAAGTGACTAAGCTTAGCATTTATTCTATTATGCGCAGATGGAAAAGTAATGAAGGAATGTTGTACTAGATGATAGTCTTCTTGCGCGCATTATTTTGTGATGTAACAAGAGTGTTTGATGAAGACATTAGACAACTTGCGCAAAATTATCTCTGTGATGTATGTTGATTTAACACTTTTATGTGCACCATTAAATTTGTTAATGTGTGATGGATTAATAATTAGTTTCTATTGCACAAATGAATTTTGATGTCCCTGATTGAAGAAGAACTTGGTTACTAGTGCGCCTTTAAATTTTATCGAAAAATGGTTGATTTTTAACTGTACTCTCTTGCGCCTTGTGAATAAAGTCGTTACCTCTTGCGTCTTGATTTGTTGTTGTGTAGATGAAGGTTTAATGAATGACATTGATTGTTCAGGCTTAGTAGCTCCTAAGCCCATTAAGTTTTGGACAATTAACCTTGCGCCATGGATTATGCTTTGATAAAGTAATAAGGTGATTGTCGTGCTTGAATTTGATGATGTATGATTAGTTATGTGATTGGATTTACCTTGCACGAAGAAATTATAGTTGAATTTTACTCGAGCGCTATGGGTTATGTGGATGCATGTTTATTGTTTACTCTTGTGCGATAAAATAAAGTTGATTACATTGTGCCTTATCTTATGCCTTTGTATGATGGCTTAATCACTAAATTGTCTTGCGCCTTGGAAATTCATATGATGTATGTTTAGTTATTAGAATGTTATTGTGCGTTGACGATCATTGATGATGTTGATTTAGCTTAGTCTGTTTGGACTTGATTGTTGGGTGGGATGTAGACACCTCCTTGTTCGTCAGAACAGTCGCCAGCCTTGAGACCTTAAATGGTTAAAATCTATTGGAACCTGGGCTTGAGCGTTGCTTATGTGTCATGGAGGTCCTAACTTTGCATGGTAGGTTGGGGCGGGTAGTATCTTATGTCTCTTTGTGTTTGTCCTTATGATCCTTAAGTAGCGTTATGTTATTTCATGTTATCTGATGATTGTCCCTATGAGATGAGTTGATCGTTTATGATTCGTATTGTCTATGCGTCGTTATTAATTGTGGAATGTAATGATATTGAGTTGTTGTTAATTAATGTGTTAACACAACGATATGTGTGTCGTGGTTCATGATGATGAGGTGTCTTCATTGGATCGTAATTGATGGTTAATGTAGTGATATCGTTTCGTTATTATAGGTGAAAGTTGTGTCGATGATGTTGTTATTTCTTATGACGTTTTATTTACCTAATGCAACAATAAAAAGAAAAAAATTACCGGTTGTATGTTTCTTTTGTTGTCGTAACGATTGGAGATCTTACATATGGTATCAGAGCTGGTTCAACCCTGCGACTGTGGATAGCCACACTTTCCACTAAATTAAGCCCTTGATTATTGCTTAGCAATAATTAGTTTAACCTATCCTCATGGTGATCACAATTAGAGGACGTCGCAGAGCTTCACAGCGTGGTGCTAGGGAAGGAGGTGCGAAGGAGTCTAACCCCCAAGGAGAAGAACAAGTCATTGGGTAGGAGTCGATTGTGGTAATGGATGAGGATGGTATGAGAAGGTCCTTCCCAGAAATGTCAGACCTTGACTAACCATCTGTGTTGAGATAAGGCCAGGGTGGCTATACCCTTGAGGGTCCACATCGCGCCCCAGCCAGCACCGGTAGCTTTCACGGAAGACTCGATAGGGTTAATTTCCTGAGTCCACGAGTGCCACGGATGGATCAGTCGTTGAGGCATGGCTGGAGAGCCAGGCAATGTGCTCTGCGTTTCACATTTTTGACCTCCATCATGAAGGTCCGCATAGGCGATCTTTTGCTAAAGGGGAGCACTCTGCTCTGGAGGAAGACGCTCCTACCTCATCTAAACATGTTCGTCGAGGCTATGTTAGGGGAAAGTTTCGAGAAATAGTTATGGGAGAAGTAATTGTCAGAGGAATTTGATGAGCGCCAACTCAATGAGTTCAACGCCTTATGAAAGGGTGGTCGTATGGTGTTGGATTATGAGACCAGATTTTTGGAGCTACTTCGGTATGCCCTGTTTTTTAACATGAAGAAGCTGGAGATCAACAAGTTCATGAAAAACCTTAACTCCAGTTTCATGCGAAGGTGAGGATCTAAATGCATCGAACGTTGCACGATGTAGTCTAGAAAGCGTCTCAGATAAGGAAGATTGACCATGGGAGTCCGGACAGGACTCCTACAAGACCGTCTGGACATACAACATCTAGTACGCTTCAACATTAGACATTGTCCAAACTAGACCTATTGGTATCGCGTTATGTTTATAGGACCCTTGTTCACGACACGGCCTTGACAATAGGTTCCTCAGCAGAGGGATCCCTACCGGGGACCACCGCATCAGCGGCAACCCCGCTAGCAGCCATCGTTTAGGCTTGTCAGCAAAACAAACCAGGATCTTATGTTGGTGGGCTGACAACCTCTATTCTAGGGTCAGGAGTATTGGATCGGAGGTGGGCGATGGACGTATGGAGAGTCACCTTACCAACATCACTCTCTGGTTGAAAGGGCCAAAGAAACCGAGTCAACAAGACACACTACCATGGTGAAGATGGGAAGGCCCATAGGATTCATGACCGTGGTAAATAACCACCAGGTCGAGCACCATTCCATTGTGCTCGAGGCGTCAGGTGCCATTGCCAAACAAACTTTTAGTATCTATTAGACCTTGGTGCTACGAAGAACTCTAATTATAGTACCACACTGAAGGGATTTCGGTAAGGGCATTCAACAGGACGAGTTTAGATTCGTCAATGCGACTCCGGGTACCAACCAGATGGTTGGAGGAAGGGGTATGAACTATCGCTTTAACCTGGGGATAGTGTAATGAAGTCTGACCTACGTCACGATATTAAGATCTTATGATGACATGATCAATATGGACTTGTGGGAATTGCATGGTGCGATACTCAACGGTAATATGAGGTGGTTGAGTAGGACTGACGATGAAGGATAGAGAAGTGTGATTGTAGGAAGAAAAATGGGAGTATACCTGAGGTTTATTTCTTCCCTACAACTACAAGAGAGCACATGCAAGGATGCATGTTATATGCATACTTAGCGCCAAATGTCAAGGGCTTGGCGGAAGTATTAGAATACCTTCCGGTAGTAAGAGAGTTTGTAGATGTGATCCCTCGAAGAATTACCAGGTGTGTCGCCCAAATCCAAGATGGAATTTACCATTGATTTAAAACCTGGAAATGAACTGATGGCAAGAAATCCTTATCGGATGTTGACCCCTGATTTACAGGAGTTGAAAGTGCAACTAAAGGATTTGTTGGACCTAGGACTTCTACGTCCAAGGGTTAACTTCACACAGAAGAAGGATGATTCGTGGAGACTCTTCTTGACTACCGTCAAGTATTCCTTGATGACATTTTATATTTTATCGGATGCAGAAGATCAAGACAAACTTTTTCGCTTGGTACTACAGTGTTGTGAGAGAACAAATTACAGGACGGATTCGCAATGCTATCAAGGATTCATTGCTTAGGGCGTCTTATCTCTGGGGAAGGCTTCTCTATGGATCCAACAAAGGTAGAGATTATTGTGGAGTGGCTTGCGCTGATGAATTTCCCAGAAGTGTGTAGCTTCATGGGTTTAGTGGGATATTATCGATGGTTCATCGAGGGTTCTTAGAAAATAGCAATTTGATTATAGAATTGTTGAAGAAGGACAAGAAGTTTGTGTGGATCGAGAAATCCGCAGAAGCATTTCGAAGGCTCGAAGTGTTGTTGAAGACAACACCAGTACTAAAAGTACCTGGCGTGGATGGGGGCTTCTTGGTATGCACTGACGCATCCAAGGAAGGCTTAGACGAAGTCTTGAGGCAAGACGGTCAAGTGAACGCTTCCATATCGAGGAAGTTAATAAATCATGAGGAGAACTACACGACGCACGATTTAGAGTTGTTAGCCATCGTGTATGCCCTGAGAATGTGGAGATACTACCTGATTGGATGGAAATTTGAACTAAAAATGGACCACTATGGTTTACAACACCTTTTAGTGCAAAATGACTTGAACGCGCAGCAAAGGCATTGGTCATAACTGCTTATCGAGTACGATTTTGAGATTTCCTGCTTAAAAGGAACATTGAACAAAGTGGCAGACGTGTTGGGTTGGAGACCATGCATATTTCGAGTGATACCTCTTCAACAAATCTACGTGAAAGGATTCTAACTACAGCGTGACACTGACTGGTATAAAGAGGGTAAGGAATTTTTTTGGGAAAGACACCATATTGGTACCAAATTGAGGGATATACTATGGAAAAGGACGGATCTCTAAGATATAATAATTGGAATTACTTACAGTCCAACAACGAATTGAGAAGTTTTGATCTTATGCGAAGCTCATAGAGTAGTGTACGTGGCTCATCCAGGAGTCATGAAGATGAGACTGCCCTTAAGCCCTTATTCTTCTAGAAGAGGTAAAGGCAGACATCCTCAACTGTGTGGTGAGATGTCTAGAAGGTCGGCAGGTGAAGGCTGAACATAGACATCTGGCAAGATTTCTATGGCCACATGCTATTCCAGAATCTACATGGGAGGTCATTCATACAGAATTCACTATTGAATTTCCGCTGACGTCAAGGAGGCATGACCCGATTGTCGGGATAGTTGACACTCTGACGAAGAGTTCACATTTTGTCCCTATGCATACGATGCATCGGGAGCTAGGTATAGCTAGAGCTATATCGTCAAGATTTTGAGACTTCCAGACGTACCAAAGGAATCGTATTCGATAAAGGATTCAGTGTTTGCAAGATGATTTTGGACGAGTTTCCCAAGAGGCCTTGGGAACACCACTGAAATTTAGTACAACTCCTTGAGAAAGATAGGAGGACCAAAGGAACAAACCATTTTGGGAAGGTTGCATTGCGTATGTGTGTGTTGGACAAACAAAAACGTTGGGAATAGTTCTTGCCGATGGCTAAGTTGCGTGAAACAACAACCATCAAGGTACCGTTAAGATGGCACCATTTGATTTTCTTGATGGGCGACCATGTCAGATGCCTTGGAGTTGGGATAGAATCGAGGATGGGGTCCTGGTAGGACCAGAAACGATCCGAGAATTGAAAGAAAATTTACAAATGACACGAAAGGGGATGGAAGAAGCACAGGAATGACAAAAGGGTTGTTGATGCACATCACTTCGACCATAGTTATGAAGGGCCTAACGACTAGTCGTGCCTCATTCTTTGAGGCATTGCGTGATGTTTATCTTGTATCAATGTGCGACTTTAGGTCAGTGATCCTACGCATGTGATTGACTTGAGTTATTGGCGGATGTGGGGCGAGGGTGCCCTCACGACGAAGCTAATCTGCTTTCTAGACTGTCGCATTCAACAACTACGATGTTGAATTGTCGATCAGGTCAAAGTTCAGTAGGGCAATATTAGGCCACACTAAGCTACCTCGGAGGATGCATATGATATGCGTTAGTAGTTTCCATTTTGGTTTGATGGCTAGACATTTAAATATTGTCAAATACTTTATTTAGACATTTGTATACTGTGAAACTTTGGGATGAAGTTTAAAACAAGAGGGTGTATGTAACATCCCACTCATGTACGCACTCCTGATGTGACTTATTCTTTATGGACACTTGCGTGCAAGTGATCCGGTTCATTATATGAGTGATTGCTTCGCTTATGGATTATGATGATGAGATTGTGATTTATGATGTTATGTTATTATGTATAGACAGGTGCTACTTACTGGTTTCACCTGAGTGTACATGACTCTTGATAGGTTGAGGATGCCAATGGAATCGATGGACCTCCTTGGACTTCGGATTGAGTCAGGGAGTGGACTATTTATGGTTTGTGTATTTCTGTTATGGCATATGTGACATATCACTGATATAATATGATGTTGTTTATGGATCTTTGACATGTTTGTTTATGGATGCAGGCTGACGATAGCTTGCTAATCAGACTCACATTTGGAGTAGAGGGCTCACACACGACAACCAGAGTTATTGAGGGAGAGGTGTGGCAGCAACCCTGCCACAACCTACTAGCACTCTCGTTGTGGCTCGAACTGTAGGTTAATGATTACCTAGTTCAAGAGATCCACGATGTCGTGAGGGAAGACTGTGGTCGCTCACAATGATTCTAAGGTACGCGCAATAAGGCAGGGTCCTTATTCCTTAGAGGCCCTTAGTCCCACAAGGTCACCTGGCAGAGTGTTGACTCCAGGGGTTTGACGTCTACCAAAATCAGTCAAAAGGTGAGTGGCACCCTTGGAGCATGTAGTGCATCTTGAAGGGCACGTCGTGCAAATAAAACAGGAATGCAAGCGAGTGGCACCCTTGGAGCACTTAGTGTGTCTTGAAGGGCACGTTGCGATTTTAACTCTGGCAAGTTAATAAACCTAGTACCTAGAAAACTATGTCTCTTTAGGACCTGGTCGACCTTAAAACGAATGGTGGTACGAGTAAAGTTTAATAACTAATTTTTTTCCCTTAAAAACTGTCGCCCAACCTAGTGAATTTAAAACCTAGGTCTAAGTAGAACATTGAACAAAATAAACTAAAGGGACATGTAACAATAAGGGGGTCAAGAAAAGTCAAACATTAATAATGAAAGTGAAATTTTAATGAAGGATTAAATTATTAAAGGGGTAAATTGTTGTTTATGTCTAAACTTGCTAATTCTGAACTTAGATAAAAAGAGGAAACTTAAAGAAAAAGGGGAATGTGTAACTTAGTAGGGAATCAGGCCTTGGAACTTTCTATTTGTGAGCTCAACTAGGCTTTGAGTAAGGTGTCAGTCATTTAAGAAATGTAAGGGAATAAAGGGACATCGAGGAGCGTTTTTATGAATGTTTTTCGGTGGGTGAGGGAAATAGGAAATTTTGAATTAATTAATTAATTAATTTCTGGTGCAACTAAGGGTCCAGGGATCGGGTGACGTGTACGGGGGAGGTTTATCCTAATTAAATTTAATAAAAAGAATATAATGAGGGTTTGGGAAACTAATCACTAAAAAAAATCTATAAAAAGGGTGGCGAAGGAGGAGTATGATCACGACCGGTAGGTGTAAGATTACGATGCCGATATTTTTCTTGACTGAATTTTTCTTGTGGGAGTTGGGATGCCCAACTTGATAGGGAGTGGTAACTCGACCTTGCGAGGCAAGCTAGGTGCTAGATCTTTCTCTGGTTTGTGTGTGTGGCCTCTTTGCGACTTGGGGGGCTTAGGGGGAAGAAGAGTACCCCTAGTGTTGGATGGGAGGTACCGGTGAGGTCTCAACGATTAGCAAGCTGGAGCGAGGAGGATCACCACCAGCCAAAGAACATTAGTAAGCCACCGACCAATTATGGTACACATTTTAACTTTGCAGTTGTAAATTAGTTAGAAATTGTGTACGTAGATTTAAGTGTTGGTGAATTGTATTGATTGTCGGATATTTGTTGATCGGGTTATCCGGGAAGGAATTGATGGATGGGTTCTTTGACTTTTTGTTTTTCCCATTTCTCTGTGTTCATAAAAGGGGTTGGCTCTGCGCCCTAATGCTTGCTCAACTTGTAGCTTTCCATTGTTATCTTTGCGCTTGGCGTTTACTAATTAATTGTTGCTCAAACTTTTATCTTCGTTTTGCCCTGCTTGGTTTGTGATCTTACCCCTGCAATCTAATTGGGTAGATCTCTCATTTAGCTTTGAATCTATGCGCATAAACCTTTACCCTTGCGTCTCTCAATGATACCGATCTCTTATTCTCTTCGGCTATTAACACCCTTTGCATAATTATTTCTTATGCAACAAATAATCTTTGTGATTACCCCGTGATCCTTTTTAAAATTTTCCCAACAACTATCTTACCTTGTGCAGCGATAACCCCCCCTCTCTAGCTTCACGTTTTCGTTCTCAACACCTCTTGTTTTCACCCATCGACGTGCTTCGAGATTGAATCTTTTTCTCCACGAATTCACCAATGAATTGGCAAACCTGTCCCTGCGCTTTGCTCTTTTTCTGTAGCTTATTTTCATAAATTGGGGTTACCCAGCAGAGGATGTTCTTCTCCTTGGTGTTTTTCTTGTAGCTAACCCTTCGGTATCTTACCTCCTCTGAGTGTAGTGCTAGACTACTCCCTGTGCGTCTAGTGGTTGTGGGCGAGTTGGCATTGGTAGAGCTCGAATCTATTGCTGGGAGTTGTGGCTAGGTTAGAAACCTTTGAAACGTCCTTCCTTTTTCTTTTGAGGAGTGCCTGCACAATTACCAAGACCAACGAATTCGTGGTCTCACTCACAATTCTCCTGTTGTGGATATTGGCTTCAGCTCCTGGTCGTTTTCCTCCTTACGTTGCTTGTCAATTAAACGCCCAACAGGTTTCCCAGAAGACTCGGCGCCAGTGTTTTCCATTGCTCTTACACAGAAAATAAATCATGATGCTATGCGCATGAGAGGGACCTGGCGTTCCTGGTTTTAATTTTTTCTTTTACTCAAAAACTGTTACTACCGACGCGTGTGAGCAGAGAGACCAGGCGTTACTGTTTAACTCGTTTTTACAAGAAAACAATCTGCAGCCTTGCTCAGTGTATTCCTGAATTAAACAATGAATTATCCTCTCCTTGGGCAGCATAGTTACTCTGTGTGTCAGGGTTTACCTTGACCAAAGCTTATGCGCCGTTGGAATCATTCCTTGTGCCCTTTCTCTTGCGATGAAGTTAAAAAGGTATGGTGACTAATTGTTTAAAAATTTATATCAGTTTACCCAAGCTTTTTATGTGAATTAAAACGAGTTGTGCTTTTTATATAAAGGATATCTAAGTTGAACCTTCCTTGAATCTACTTAATCCCAGATGTAATGGCAGTGGCCATTACTATTGGCCCCCATTGTAGCAGTAACATTCTTAAGGATTATGGGCCAGGAATTTAAGTTAGGATCCTTGCACCATAACTGGATTTCATTTTAATACTCATTGTGCCCTAGATAGAAGTCAAATCCTAACTTAGCAATGCTATGCGACTAATCCTTTCATTTCTTCTTGAGCCTCACTTTTTGAATCACAAACTGAATTACTTATCAAGAAATCTGAAGATCATATTTTTTCCAAGTTGATATTCAATTTGCTGAGTTGAACCTCCCAAACCCTTTAGTATTAGGATAATGGGATCTAATCACAACATCAACTTTTCGATTCACATGTTGAGGGCACAGCTCTCCTTACCCATGCTTACGAGATATCTCTATCATGAGATTGAATTGTTAAGCTACCTGAGGTTAGATTGAATTTTTGCACTCGATTCTTTTCTCCGTATGTATAGTCCCTTTTCTCTTGTCCTTAATTTATTGATGGAAGAAGTGACTAAGCTTAGCATTTATTCTATTATGCGCATATGGAAAAGTAATGAAGGAATGTTGTACTAGATGATAGGCTTCTTGCGTGCATTATTTTGCGATGTAACAAGAGTGCCTGATGAAGACATTAGACAACTTGCGCAAAAATAATTATCTCTGTGATGTATGTTGATTTAAAACTTTTACGTGCGCCATTAAATTTGTTAATGTGTGATGGATTAATAATTAGTTTCTATTGCGCCAATGAATTTTGATGTCCCTGATTGAAGAAGAACTTGGTTACTAGTGCGGC